>JAMPIV010021863.1:0-258705 GCA_024509875.1 Oreohelix idahoensis
GCCATAGCTCTTCTCTTCAAACATTTTCATTTCTCGGTGCGAGCTATTCCGTGGTTCATCGAGAGAGAACAACAATAGTGATGGCAGACATTCTGTCCAGATCGCCCACACGATTCCACATCATTCTCTACTTCTGTCATATATAGATTCCTGATATACAGTCCAATACTATAATGACCACATGTTAGTAGGTTTTTTCTCACTTTTTGGGGGGGGAGGGGGGGGGGGGCTAGGGGGGAGGGGGGGGGGAAATTTATTAACATTGTACCATGTAATTATCTAAGAAGGCTTAGTTAGTGATATACGGGCCAAAAGATCACTCGGCCACATTTAAATAAATTATTTTCAGGATTGTATTAAGAAATTTACCAGTTGTCTTTAAGATTTGTGTTATTGATATTTTCGCAGCACATCATTGAAGTCTGCGAGTTTATGTCAATTGTGGAACTTTGAGGATATCAAGTCCTGTCCTACATTGGGAGCGGATGATGTCCACATCTTCTATTGCTTGTTTTATGTCAACAAAGAACAACATTGTATTAGTTATCAATTACTGATGCATTATATAAGATTAATGAATAATATAGTGCGGTATATTAATATATTACACCGCTATTTGCAAACAACACATTGTAATGATATCATAATGATATATTTAATTTCATATATTGGTATGAGAGTAATTTGACTTTTTATTATGATGTTGCCATTATTGTGGCGTGTGTTGGTGGCACCTTCCTGGAATATATACGCGAATACTTAGATAAATTTTTTTCTCTAAGGACCTGAGATATGATCTCAGTTTCGCTCCATGCGTTGAGCTGGTTTGTTAGGTATATATCCGCGCATCATACGTGCGTTAGGAGCCTAGATTTTTCCGGCTCCAGGATTTTAAAAAAAAATGTTTCATTTTTTCCCGGGAGGGGGCGGTAATGTTACGCACAAATAATTACTATTTTTTTCAAAACCTTTGTATGATCATTTTTCCTATGTAGGATCATTTTTTTGACTGAAAATGTGTATTTATGTTTTTTACAGTCAAAGGGACATAACCCGAGTTATGGAGACTACAATTTTTTAGGAGTTTGCCTTCTCTTGTATAGAGACACGTTCGGTCTATAATTTCTTGAACGAAGCGTGACCATATCTCCTTATTTGGTAGTATCAGTCAACTGTTGTAGATGTCTGAAACCTGTCTTAACGCTTCTGTTCATGACCATAAAGGCGCGACTGTGTAAGACTTTTATCTCGAATGTTCTTGGAATCGACTTATGTGAGTGGCGACTCAAGTAGTGAAGTTCTGAGCAAGTCAAAACTGGTAGTACGTTGAGAGTGTTCCACCCAGCTGGGGGAGTTAGAAATGGTCTGAGTAGCGAGCGGACGCAATCTTTGCGTCTTTGTGATTTTTCTGAGGGACATACGTTGTCTTTGTGAGTTAGTTAGCTAACTAGACTATTTCCCAGTATTATTCAAGCCTGCCTGGAGGCATATGTTCGTGGTTGATTTCCGAAGAAAGGTAATTCCTCTTGTATCGAACTTTTTGCTATCATCTAGAAGTTCGTCATTTTGTCGCTCCTTGCTCGCTGTGTGATTCAAAATGGAGAGGTACTTTGACTAGGATTAAGTCACCGGTATCTTTATATCTGAACTAGTTATATATATATATGGGTCGCTCTAGACCAACAAGACTATTGTCTGTGTTCCAGGATTCGTTATATCAGAGATCACGTCCAAGTCAGATGGTTAGACTTAGGAACATTATAAAGGTCGAGCTGACCTGTAGCCCATGTATGCTATTCACGTGCAGACAGTGAACGGACTTATTGTATACATCTGCACTGCTAGCATCAGGAAGGGAATAATTATTATTTGTCTAATTATTGTCTATGAAACATTGATGAACTGCAGCTGACGCTGTTGCAGAAGTTATATGTATGAAACCTTAGGCCACCCAGATCTGTGCTATATATATATATATTAATATACTATATATATTAATATATAATATATATATATATATATATATATATATATATTTATATTATAAATAATATATATATATATATATAATTTATACAGCTTCATGAACCAGAACTTTATAATATCGAATATACAGAAGCTATCTGTTTACAATACAACTATTGAGTATTGAATCCTACATGACTATCAGCTAATATGATTTTGAATGCTGCATTCGTTAAACTATGCTGGTGATGACATAAATATCATGACTGTTTTGTGGCGTGCAATAAATGGAATAAATCTAAAGCAAAGTTACCATTTCTATGACTCTACACGTCATGTTGCCTGTGTTGTACCCTGTGAACTGTTCTACTGCAACACACACAGCAACATCCTAAATCAGAGAAGACACCTACATCTTGCACTTTAATACCAGGTGTCGATAGGGGTGGCAAGTGGTCGTCAATCTTATAACGGAGCTAACGTACCTGGCATTTTTTGGCGCACCATTATTATTTTGGTTAAATCCACCCTTATCATATAGGAAGGCTGGAACTGGATCCAATGGTCACGGACAGTTGGTACTTCCCAAGGCATATAGGGCAGATGTAATAAGGAGCTTACTCGTTGGCAAAGATGGGGACCACGAGAAAGTAGGTACCATCTTGCAAAAGGTTTCTCAAAAATATTATTGGCCAGACGTAAAAGATAGTGATTGAGAATTTTGTAGAAGCCTGCGCATATTTCATGAGGGAACACCCACAAGTGGGGAAAATAATAATCAGGACCTAGAAACGCCACGGGGCAAACTTAGGCCTGAAAATAAAAATAAATTTAATAATGTAGACAAAGTGGAATGGGAACCCCCTTTTCACACAGTCTTCACTTGAATGTGTTAGAATGGCAACTCTGCGTCGAGTACAAAAAAGGATCTCACTCCAGTCTCACCCGACAATCCCTCGGTTGGACTTCCGTGAACTGGGTGAAAATAAAAGAGAGCGAAGTTCTCTCACTTTGAATTTGAACCTGAGGAGAGACAACCCCAGGAAAAGAATTGGTAGTGGAAGGTTCTTATGTGATGACAAAAGGAAGAAAAGTCCCCACCACCACACTCCAACTACATGAAAATTGCCGGTGCCATGAAACATATGTAGGCAACCCTGTTATTTGGGAGGCCAATAAAAGGTCCATTGGAAGCCTTGTTAAGGACGTGGACCGATGAGAAGGCAGAAGAGACTGTTACCTCATCATATCAATATGTGAACGAACTGACCACTCGTTTAAAAACTAGCTGGAAACTGGCAAATGATAATTTGAGACAAGCCAGGAAAAAGCATGCTGCTTATTATAATAAAAAAGCGAAGGATAGGGAGCTTGCTGTAGGGGAGAAGGTGCTTCTTCTACTACCCGGCAGCAGCAATAAACTTCAAATCGGATGGCAAGGTCCATATACAGTTTTGGAAAAGGTATCCAGAACAAACTATAATATAGACAAGAAGGGAAAGGAAAAAGTTTATCATGTGAACCTTCTAAAGAAATATCTGGACAGGCAAATCCAGGAAGGAACACATTTAATGGCCTTGTCTATCGCAACCGAAGTAAAAAATGACCCTCTCACCTCATTTGAATATCCACTGAAACCCAGTGAAACGTTTGCTCAGGTGAAGATCAGTAATCACCTGACAAAAGGACAAAGGGAGACGATTCAAAAGGTCCTGGAGAAACATACAGACGTGTTAACGGATAAACCGGGACACACAAATTTGTTGGAATATGATATGAAACTACTAGACCCAACACCCATCTGTATGAAGCCCGATTCTATTTCTTTCGCTAAGGAAAAAGCTTTGAAAGAGGAGATAGATTATTTGTTACAAGAAGGGATTATTTCTCACAGTGAATCTCCTTATAGCTCTAGTGTGGTTTTGTTCGGAAACCATCTGGGGAACATAGACTGTGCATAGATTACAGGAAACTGAATGCTGTCACAGAAGGTCAGGTGGATCCATTACCTGATACAAATCAACTATTTGCTAGGCTGAACCGGGCAAAATATTTTTCTAAGGTGGATCTTAGCAAAGGCTATTATCAAATTCCAGTAAAGCCTGAGGTTCGACCTTATTTAGCCTCTTTAGCACCTCGGAAGGGCCATTATGAGTTCAACAATGTTGCCGTCTTTTTGGGTTGAAAAATGCCCCGAGTGTTGTTTTCTAGGATGATGCGAAAATTGTTGGATCCCCTGAAAAATCCATGCATCTTGAATTTCATGGATGATATCCTCATCGCTACTGAAACATTTCAGGAACACGTTAACTCTTTGAATATGCTGTTTGATAGACTCAGAGAGGCTAACTTGACTGCTAGACCAACCAAATGTTGTATTGGATGTAAAGAGTTGGAATTCTTGGACATACGGTACATCAGGGGTAGCATGAACCCTGACCCCAAGAAACCTTGAGAAACTGCATAGAGAGCACCAAGGCCACACAGATCAAAGATAGATGTGCGATCTTTTGTGTCGTGTTGATGTGGTTTTTTACCAAAAGTACATTAAACATTTTTAACTCTATATGTGCTCCTCTGACGGATTTATCAACTCGTAAGGGGACAACCTGATACAATTTAATTGGGTCAGTCCCACAGTGTGAATTGGCATACCAGGAGTTAAAGGAAAAACTCACAAGCAGGCCGGTATTGAAATTGCCTGACTTGAATCAAGAATTTGTCATGAGAAGTGATGCAAGCAATGTGGGCCTAGGGTCTACATTGTTGCAAAGGTCCTCTGCACAAAAGGGGGAATTGAACCCAGCCGCTTATGCAAGCCGCAATTTGAACAAAGCAGAAAAAAAACTATTCAACAAGTGAAAAGGAATGTCTAGCTTTAATCTGGGCTATAAAAAAACTCCAAGTCTATCTGTATGGTAGAACCTTCGTGGTCCAAACAGACCATCAGCCGCTCGTATTTTTGTCACAGGCAAAGCATGAAAATGCTAGGTTACTGAGATGGTCGTTGCTCTTACAGCCTTATTCATTTACGATTGAATATATTCCCGGTTCTCAGAATGTGGGTGCCGACTTTTTGAGTAGACATCCTTATGATGAAAATCAGAAAAACGCATAGGACTTCATTTGCGCTAAGTTATCTCACAGATTATAACCTGCAATGAATGCATGTTTCAGGAAGGGAGGTGTGTAGCGAAATCTGTGAGATAATCGCTAAATTCAGTAAGATTTTACTCCTATGAAAATAAATAAACCCGCCCGTGTGTGGTTGCCTATCGTCGTCTTCTACGCCAGTAGAGCGCTGAATTTTGTACAGTGGTAATGCTTAGAAAATGATCTCGCCGTCAAATCTTACACGCTTTCCTAGTCGTCCTTGAGAATTAAAAATAACATTTTTGCAGGGTCAAGGAGTATTTGTTCCAAGACCGAGAAAGAGAAGAAGGGAGGTGGATGAAGGAGCGACAGAAGAAATGCTACCATTGTCACGCGTTTGGGTTTTGAAACGCCAAATTGTAATGAGCGCGCGACAGTATTGCCTTTAGCAGATTTAAAAAACAAGACGCAAAGCCACATGCATGCATCGTACTATGTTCTCGCAGTTGAAATGTATATATACACCACACAGTCAGCTCTCATTTCCTGCCTAGTAGTGTATTTCTGACGAAACCCAAACAAGTTGTTTTATTTTGAATAAAAAATGATAGAGAAGGGAGGAATGATGGCCGACTTATGGAAAAGTATATAATTGACGACTAACAGTGACAAATATGAAAATCCAAAAGACAATGAATATAGCCATAAAAATCATATATAAGGATAGCTTAGAGTCTCCTGAGCAATAATATGTTTTAATATACATAGTAGCCCAATTATTAACCAAGATATTGAAATAATACTATATATCTACGAACGGTAAGACGGACGGACTGTTGTTTTTGCTCATTCTATTTATAACATTATTTGGGGACGCAAGTTTAAAAAAGAGGCATTGGCGTTATTGAAATCCGATTGGTTAGTATAGGAGTATAGGAAGGAGGGTATTGGTTGGCCCAAAAAGCTAAATATATTTTGCAGACTCACTCCTAGTATGTTTGGAGTTTTGCTTTTTTCAAATTTGAATTGAATAGCTAGACCCTCGCTGTGATTGGGCCAGACTAGTGATATTGGCAAAAAGCTTCCAAGGCTTGTCGCCATTTGATACATAATTGTTAGTATGCAAGCTGCGTTGAGAACAGCAGTGCTAAGAGTGAAATAAAAAAACCTTGGCAGTCTGGACGAGGGCAAAGCTGAACTTATATATTAATGCTAATGCCAGTCAACGTATGTTTGTGATATTTCCATTGAATTGTGGTAAGAACGAATTTATTAACCTTGTTATTACACAAATTTGGTGTATAAGATACTGCTTTATTGGGAATGTTTTGCTACTAAGTACATAGGTCCCCTGGCAGACTTATGCAGGGCCTGTGATGTTGCTCACACGCAGTAGAACTGACATGAGTTGTATAAAATGATTTCCACAGTTACCAGTGGGAAGGCTAACCCACATTATCCTATGGGAGAGGATCATTGTTGAAGTGTCAGAGGCGTTGTAGCCATTAGGGAGAAGAATATGAGCACATGTATGCGTTGTTATTTCAGATGAAAATGGTTGAAATGGGTTGGTCAGAGGGATCTGACCCTTTTCTTTTTATTGAATTATACCATGTATTACTTGTGGAATGATATTGTAGCTGTGTTATAAAGAATCACAACCTTGTTTCAGGGTTTTGTTCTGGTACTAAGCTAGTGCCAGAACCCTGGTGTATTTATCTACCTGAGAGAAATTGAAATTTTTGCTGGTAAACGCTGTCTACCACACTACACCAGGGACTGTGTCAGATTGGTCATTCGGTTGAAATTTTTGCTGGTACACGCTGTCTACCACGAAATCAATCCATGAAATATAGGAGATTGTCAGCATCATAACTACTACCAACAGAAAGATAAGTGCCCTTGTGTCGGCACTAAGAGTTCATCCACTTATATTAAAACATAATAATTAAAATAATTGACTGTTGAATAAACATTCCACAAGAGATAGAGAAAAGAGAGGGTATGATGAAAATACCTCAACCCACCATTAATTACCAGTGTTAACTTAGTCTATAGTAATACCTAAATATAATTCGATTGTAATATTGCTTCATATGGACAGAAGATCCATTGTGGTATTTAATTTTATGTAAATAAAACCATAATTTTCATTTTGTTGTTGGTCCTGACTCAGAAAATTCTGAATCAAGGCAAATAAAATTGTAATACAGCCTATTACATAATATCCAGCCACAGACTGCTATAAGATATATCATAGAGTGTTAGTCTGTATGTGGTTGTTGTATTGACCCAGTCCTATTTATGTGATAAAATTAAAGTGTATTTGTATTGATTTATCTTACACTGCATTATATCTTCATTACCTTAGACACTTAGACGTAGTCACATAACTAATAAATAAAAATCTAGAGCCAAGTGAGATCATAGGGTGGTAGCAGCTAGGTTCCCTGAAAATACTTAACCATCAACGACTAAACTCAGGGGCCTACACAGCTGACCTCACTTGGTAGACAAATAATATTAAATAATAACATCGATAACACCAAATCCACCACAACGACCCACCGATGCCGACCCTCTAATAGCTATTTAGCGACAGGCGATATTTGTTAAAGTGCGCGTATGGATAATTAAATAATAACTGACATTGTACGCTGATTGTTAGCGCACGCAGAAGGAGCGGGGAGGGCACATACCTTCACCCGAACTAGAGACGCCGTGATAGCAATAGGATAGGCTAGAGACACCGTGTGCCTTTTAACTTTAATCAGGACTGACGGAGAGGATGAGAGATCGTCTCGTCTCCTTCCGTGTGATTTTATGTAGAGATATAATAGTAGCATTTTTTCATAATGTTTCTCTATTTCTCGCAATCCTGATCAAACGGCGACCAGCGGTTTATTTTGGTCCTTTGCTTCATTTACTGAGTGATTAATGTGGTCTTATTCTTGGCTTACACGTTCCCACGTTCATTTGTGAACAGGATTGGCCAGATGGACACATAAACATTTTAATAGTAAATTTTAACTGGACTTACAAATACCCAGATATATTTTTTTTTGCAATTTATCAGCCCACTGGGCTAATATAATAGTTCTCCCGACTTTTGACAGTCGTATCAGCGGATTTATCCAGCAAGTACGCTGTTTCAAAATCGGCACTCACCACAGACATAGCCGATAGGATTTACCACCATCATCAATTAACAATAATTAACAGTCTTTAACAATCAGATGTTTTCCTACTGTTTACTGTGAACACCAGATCTCAGAAAGTTTCTGCATTAACTATTCGAGGTGACATTTGTTTATTCAGGAATCAACCACCAAATTAGGCTTTCCCCTTATAAAATTTAATTATTGAAAGGAGGGACTGGGGCCACATTTAGTAGATCAAAACACTGGAACAAATAGATATACATATATGCATGGATTATATGCCCAAGAGATTTTCTTCACCAAGAATAGGGTAAGAAGCGTGATTGTGTGGCCACGTATGATAGAGAGAGAGAGAGAGAGAGAGAGAGAGAGAGAGAGAGAGAGAGAGAGAGAGAGAGAGAAATATTTTCTTTGTTACAGGAAAAATTATATCATCTAAATTCTGTTTAAATATTGTTTACTTTATTGGATAACGTCTAGTAGGAACTTTGTTTCGTTCTTTACTGTCTATACTGTAACCTAGTGCTAACCTTTAACCTTTGGGGTTATTAACTTGTTGGGTTCTTTTCTTCTCAAGGAGTGGGAGGGCACAGGTATTCTGTTATTTTTTCTATATATGAAATTCTGTGCAGTGGCGAATCCTGGTAATGCGAGCTAGGCGTGCTGCTACTTAAAATGAATATGTAAGCCTACTATTTAACTTCTTCTCCTTTTAATTTAAAAACCACCTATATTCAATTACGCAACGATAGTTATTAGGGGTATATGTCAATTATTTCCGAAATACTAATTAACTTACAACTTGAAACTCACTGTCACTGTAATAATCTACATTCCCGGCAACTAACAAAAATTAATCACAAAAAACACTGGACGGACACAACCGATTTTTACAACTCGAGAGCTGCTAGGCCACCGCACGCATGTTCACATTGTATTGACGTATCTGCCCATGACCCCGGTTCACACAAACCAGTCTTTAGACGTGAATCCGAACGGTCCAGCACGCATTGTGACGGAATTACCCGAGAAACTTCGGGCGATTGCTACAACCAATAAAAACTGCACTATAAAACGCTTCTGTGAAACTGAAACTAGATATACTCGTAGATTCTATGCGGGAAAATCCGTTATCCTGTTGCGTGCGGTCCGAAAGCAGAACTTAGAGGAGAAATATTTTATAGAATAATAAATTAAATTTTTATTTTCCTTCGCGCATAGGTGTGCGCAGCACGCACAGCACACATAGAGAATACGCCACTGGTTGTGTGGAGTCACTGCGGTAGACGGACGGCCAGTCCGCTTTGCGTCAGCCATTTAGGATTGACCTACTTCAGCTTCGTCACAACGATGTACCCAACGTCGGACAGTGCTAACATCCACTGTTGAATCTCCATAAACATTCTTCAAACGTTCATGGATGCGAATTGGGAAATCGCCTTCAGCATTGAGGAATTCTATGACATAACGTTGTTTTAACCGTACGTCTTTGGCAGCCATTTTTAAACTGTAACAGTGGTGCCACCTGTTACTGAAACAGGTTGGTAATGCTATACAGTGCAGAAGAGTTTGAGGAATCCTGCTAAATTTACAAATTGCACACCGATGCAGTATTTACATACATAAAAAAGGGACCCCAAGATGCAGCAATAGTGAATGCAGTCAGCGACCCATAGCTGTACTGCTTGCATCAGGACCAGCGAACCAGAGCTGGTCAAGACCGCACTCCACCTCCACGTGGTGGTCCTGGAAACAGTCTACAGCAGTGCAGTCTGGCTGAGCGAGTGCGGATCGCAATGGGAAGGCAAACCCGGTCCCTAAAAAATGCCGTGCTGAAGTCGGATGTGTCGACCGAAAGGTGCAGATATCACAGCTTAGGCGTAAACAGTCACAACGCAACCACCGTCCTTTTCAGGGCGAACGAAGAAGAAGAAGAATACATAAAAAATAGGAGGCATTACTTTTTGACCTTCCCTCGTATATTGGGGTGTTAATAAAAGCATTTTTTATATAATGCTAGAAGATTGCATGAATTTTCTGGGGTAATAAAAAAATAAATACAAATGCAAGAAATAAATAAAAATTGTAACACAATTTCCAGCTTAGTTATGAGGGATCAAAGTTGGCACTAAAGACTGTGTGTAAGCAAATCGACTATCCCGAATTATGATCGCTTAAGCTTTTTAGGCAAATCAACAGTTCAATCTGGTGTATTCTCAAAAGGGGGTCCTATTTGTAAAGAAAAAAAAATCTGTTATATTCTCTGAGAACTTATTAGTAGGCAACGAGTGTTGACGGCAACCATGTGAACAAAAAACGGTACCTTTGAGGAAATTACCAAAGGGGGGTACACAACTGTTGGACCTATACAGATGGTCTCCTCAAGGCAAGCGTTTTCGGCGTACGAATGTTCAAAATAAAAACAGTTCTATCAGAAAGCTCATGAGCCGAGTGAAACAGTTTAGGGCTAGTGCCGATTAATGTCGTATCGCAAAACAGCGTTATGTCGGTAAGTGGCACAGTTACACTTTTGCCAACTTGTTTACAAACAACTTCAAATTACATACACTAGACATGCATACCATCAGCTCCATCTATGACCTGCTAGAGTGAAACAAGGATGCTTTGAGCACGGTGCAAAACTCCGTAGGCCGGCTAAAGAACCAATGTGTGTACACCGATGATTTCATGGCCACTCCGTTAAGTAATTTTAATGTATTCGCCAAAAAACCAATGTTCCAAATCAGCTGACCTTTCCTAGGGGGGGGGATTTGTAGTAATAAAAATAAGCAAAACTATTCACTTATTCCCCCATTTCGGGGGTGGGATGGGGGGGGGGGGGGGGGATGGGGGGGGGGTTGGGAGGGGGGTTGGGGGGGGGGGGTGGGGGTGGGAGGGGGGCGCCATCTCCTATTGATTAACTAGGGTCATATTCATCTCACACCATTATATACTTGGAGAAGAAACCCCCCCAGTTGAGTTGATAAGATTATGCATATAGTGGAACGTTGTTCTCCAATCCAAACACCAGTTTACTCCGCTAGTTCGATCTAACTTATCAAGGTTAATCGACTTTAAATACACAATTCCACAACACCCTAACCCACTTATGTCCCTTATAATACTCATCATCACCACCACGCCTGCCATCCTCCCATCACTAAGGTGATTGTCGTTGGCTATTAATGGATCTCCAACGTCTTCTGTCTCTTGCCTTGGGTGGTTCACTCCTGAAATAAAAAAGTACGCAATTGTGAAAAACTTCTTCCTGTCCCATCCATATATTGTATTAACTTCCCTTCCACTTATAGCGCAGGTACATTCCGCGGACTTGAGCAGCGATTTACCTTCACCTCCTCCCTTCTATTATGTGCATCTTCCTGCCAAAGTATTCTTAGCTTGACCGTAAGCATTTGATCTCCCTCACAGATTCACTTAATCATATACCTAATTTTCTATAGCGAGAGCGAACTGTGCACATCCTTAATTGTGGTTTTCTACTCTCTTCCACGAGAATAAAGCCCCATCTCTTCTATATATACTCCACCTTTCAAGAGTCCACAATTCTTCTTCATCTCTCCTAAAATGGCCATTAATCTCAATCTCGTCCATCGGTTTCTGCACACCATACAGAAAATGCAGAATGATTATATTAACCACTTTATGAACTTTCCAGCAGAATTATAATTTGTTAGATTAAACCTGGTTTAGATTGTCAGTATATGTCTTCATGTTGTCTTGAATGTCAGCTTTGGAGCCATTCCTATTCTCTTTCATTGAAATCATGTTTATCAACATCTGCCATCTTCTGTGTATTATAAATGACCAAGATATACATAGCTTCTTGACTTAGTTACAGGAATTTATCTCCCATTATACGCCCCCCCCCCCCCTTATTAAAAAAAACTCATTAATGTTGGGATTTATCGTCTGTTTTTGCTAATTAACATCCATAGTTTTATGCAATGTGATCAGTATATTCTCAATATTAATGTTAGAGGTCCATATTTCATCTTTGACTTTATACTGTTCACAGTTGCCTTATCACTAGTTCTTGTAAACTTACCTGTTACGCTTTCAGACTAACAACACGGTCATCATACTGCATATTCTAAAGGTTGTTTATGGGGGGGGGGAGTTCTGAACCTTCTCCACGCATCTAGTTAACCGAACGTTCGGATCTCCTGGTGATAAAGGTCCTGTGATCTTTCTATTGAACAATATTTTTTCGTCGGTAGAGAGCGAGCGTAGATTGAAATATAGGGGGCAGGGGAGCAACAGCACACAACCTTGTCAGACACCATATCTCTATTTAATGTCTATTTATGGCTGGAGATAATTCCTTGTCGCATGATCTTATACTGGTGGCCAGTTTCGCAGGGCGGCCCAATAACAGGTTACTGAGTAGCTATTCTCTAGAAATCGAGCGATTTTCGCGCATCGAAATAACGCGAATTTCACTTCAAGGCAATTCAATTATTTTCTTTCTCATTGATTGCGACTCTGTCCAAAAGCCTTCTTATAGTCAGTGACGCACATGTACAATACTTATTATGAGACCCTCCCTATGTATATTCTCTCTCTTAGCTAATATTCCTTAAGGCAAAATAATTCTAGCCGTCTTCATTGAGTTTCACCACATCAGTTCCGTCATAAAACCAAACTTGTTCTATCCTTAGGAGATTATTCTATCGCTGTCTATACAACTCATAACTTTTGAAATTCTTTCCTGTATGAGATTATGTAGCAGTCATCTTAATTGCTGTGACACAATCACCTGCACAGATTGATTCTCTTACAGTACTGAACATCATCTGTTTCTGCAATTAAGCGTTTTTATTTAGAGAGGTGCGCCAAAATGTCTATAAAAAAAAAACTGTATGATCATCAGATGTCGGAGATGACTTAATCGAGTATACATATTCCTGTATTTGTCTATAAAGACCTGGTTTTGCAGGGCGTAACCCAACGTGTCAGTGAGGACCACGGAACCGTTTGTCCATCACTGACGGTCCCCCAGCACTGATTACGATTAACGACGAACACGGCAAAATGAGGATGCGATTTATAATTTGCCCATGCTGCCACTCTAAAAAGATGGCACAATCGCACATGCCTGTAGCAATGGGCTGTAAAACAATGCGCAAAGAAAAACCTATCCCTGGCTAGTTGCCCTAAATACGAGGCCTTACCTAGGCGTCTAATAGTGCCTACACTGGACTGCCCTTGACGGAGTCCGAGCGTGGCCTAAAGAAGGACGTGACAGAAGCAGAATGAACGCAAGAATATAACGAGTACTGCATAGATCTAGTCTCTGACACAGTAACTCTGACCAAAGTGCTCTCCAGCGGAGGCCTTTCTATCATTTCAATTTTTATGGTATATCTCCATTTTCGCCTGCCTGAATTATACTCCTTTTTTATGTAATCAAAATGTATTGGCATAACCTCGTAACACTTCACTGATAATCTCAGAACAATAATCATCTCTTCAGAGCGCCGGGCCTAATTCCATTTTAGAAATCTCTGCGTGCAAAGCGTTTAGAGAGTTAAACCTCTGTTGAGTCCTGACGAAATAGTTTCTTTTACAGTAATTCCAAACACCATTCTTGTTCTGATCTGGTGACTTATATCTTCACTCAACGGTAACTATGTAACAAGGGAAACCATTTTTGAGCTCTTGAGATAACTAGTCTTCCTCCACCTCTGTGCAAACCTGATGACCTAATTTACAATAATTTGGAAAGAGACATTTCGCTTCATGCGATATCGTGCTTGAGCGCAATGTGCTTGAGGTCGCGACCACGTCTTTCTACTTTCCTTGCATTTTTGCTTTCCTATCCACCAATCTTTTGCTTGACTACACATAGTAAGCAGTATGATCAATTGTTCTATTTGTTTTATATAACTGGATGTTGTTTATTTGTCTTTCTTTCATTACTGACTATATTAACTCAGGATGTTCATCTCGTCATACCACAAATTTGATTTTTCTTATCGCGCTCCCTTATTTAGAGGTAGATGTTCATGCGCAGATTTGCATGATGCGCGATATGTACTGCTCGTTTGTTTCTCTAATCATTCCCGTCTATTATTTGGTGAGTTATCATTTTTCTCTATCTTCAGGGTTTTTATCTTTTGTCTCTCTCTATACTGCTTTCCCATGCGTTTCTGTCAGTAAACAGTTTGATATCTATTTTTGACGTCGTGATTAGAATAGTTTTTTTTGTTTTTATATCTGGAGTTGTTTTCCAGTGCTTGTTTTCTGCTTCGTCAGCAAATTGTAACGCTTTCACGTTGATATAAAAGCTTACTGTATTATTACCCGCCTTCTTCAATGAAACGTGTGCTGCATTTCTAAGAAAAACATTGAGACGTACTGCGTAATGACCTAAATTAACCCTAACATTAATTATACTGCGTTACCAAAAGAGGCAGAAAGCCGAACACTAAACCCGCTTCGCGCGATACACAATTACTACCATCACGCGTGTAAGTCTACATGCACTAATTTTTTTTCAGACGGACAGTGATAAAATACACTACCCTTTCCCAGAGTTAGGTTTATAAATCATAACAGACTCTTATTAGAAAAGACAACATTATATGGGTTTACGTTTGAACACATAACAGTACCCAGACAGCACATCTTCTAAACAGGAGATAGAAGAAATTGCATATTTTGAACGCAGCCACGTAGCTCCTTTAAATTAGTATTTTTGGGTTCCTTAGGGTTTGCTGACAAATAATATGTAAAACGTTACGCAAATAGTCCAGGAATTAATAAATTATACCCAAAATAAAATATTGGGGGTGCCTGACAGCATAAAATCATTTCTGCTCATAAAATTTTTTTTATAACGTGTTTGAAAAAACCTTACGTTACATAAATAGCCTACCATGTAAACTCCAAATTGATTGAAGCGCAACAAATGAAAGCCTAACCACGATTGGTCGGGCTATAAATACTATCTTGGTTGTTAGGGGAGACGGGAAAAGATAACATTTTTTCAAACACTTGTCGAAACGTGGCTCATTGGCCAGTCTCGCTGATATACTCACTTAGGAGCGTTAGTTCGAGACCACTAGTGCAAATAAGCTTGATAAAGCGACAGTACGTTGAAGCCAGCTCACATTTTTGCTAAAATAAAAGCCTGGAACATAGGCAGAACGGAATTTGTGCCAGTTTGTGCCAGAATTCATTGCTAATCAACGTATCTGTGTTTATTTCCATGAAATTGTGGTAAGCTTGAACCATTCAGTATATTTTAATGAAAAATTGAATGTGAATTGTTGATTTATGCCTGTATATATATGTGTAGTTCAGTGGCAAACGTGAGGTAAAGCCTATAATGCTCCAGCCTGAACAGAGGGTGTCGGAGAGAAGTAAAACGGCATGGAATGGCCAAATAGTACACTGACACCTGGATGATGATTGACTAGAAAGAAATAATGCTGGAAGTGCAGAGGCGTAGTAACCATTAAGAAGGGTAATACTGGAATAAAGTATTTCAAATGAAGCTGACAGTTGGCCTAATGCTCTGAACGCAATGTTTGTGATGTATTGTGATCAGTGTAAAAGAGAGAATATAAATTAGTTATGAAGTAGAAGGTACATCCTTCTTGATTTTCAGGGACAGTGGTCTTGATGGTACTGAGCAGCACCTGGTCAGAGCTTTTGCTGAATCCAGAGTCGGACAGCATACTCCTTGGTCTTTTTAGCTATCAGTGAGGTGTCTCCTGAGCCCAGAGGAGAATTCGAGCAGAGGAGTCCTTTCCTGCCGCCATCACGCCAGATAAGCTAATTGGCCAGCTGAGCTCAACATTATGTCCCCTCATCTTGAAATAACTTTATAAAAATAACATTAAGAGGGGAATTTACTTGTCTTAAAATCAGGAACTGTGAACATCTCCAATAATAGTCCCTAAAGACAAACTATTGAAGTCATGATGACAAATACCAACAGAGCTTGAACAAAACAAAACCAGTATTACCTCATTTTACTACTACACAACTGACACACATAGAACAGTGGTAATAATATATGTCACTACAATATTCATATTAAATACATTCTGTACATAACTTGTAATTTAAATTGATTGTGATTCCTGGTTCCCTTGTAGTTGAATCAGGACACATATTCATTCATGCCAGTAATGAATACATATTATTATTTGAAAAGTTTATCAGTGACTCTTTTAAGATATCTTTGTAGAGTGTTATATGTATGTGAGTGTCACAGTGTTGTTAAGAGTAGTGGATTAAATTAAATTGTTTATCTGTCTGTTGTTGTGACTTACACTTCACCATACACATACCCTAGACACATAACGTAGCATCACACTATTCCAGAATAATTCTGACTGAGATATATAGATATGTGGTAGCAAGTAAGGTTATCTATAATACACTACTCTTAATAGATATAGATACCTTCACAGCTGATCTCAGTCAGTACACTAAGTTCCCTATAAGTATTTATAACATCCCACTTCACCACATATATTGGGGTCTCGCTCTTGGGATTTTGAATCTTTAACTATTAAAAATATTGGGGGGTAATTCACTTCAGGGAATATAAGAATTAAAAGGTATCCTTGGGTGGAATTAAATAAGGTTGAGCTCACGGTGCCTGTGTTGTCCATTAGATATATATTAGAAATTGAATTGTTTGGTTAGACATTATATAAAATTTACCTGATAGACAATGGCGGACCTGGCCAAATTTCGATCTGCTGCGGTTCAGACTGCAAAAGAGTTAGGATTAGATGGGCAAGTTATGGTTGCCTATGTCACAACGGAATGTGACAAATTTATTGAACGCGAAGAAAGAAGATTAGAAAAAGAAGCCGAAAGAAAAGTTAGAGAGGCTGAAAGGGAAAGGGAAAGTTAATTTGAAGTTGAGACAATTTGAAGCTGAGGCTGAGAGAAGAGGTTGCAGATTGAGGCTGACAAAGAGTGCTAAAGAAATTGGAAGCAGAAAGGGAAGACAAGAGATTGGCTGCAGAAAAGGGAGAGAGAAAGAAATTAGCTGCAGAAAGAAGAGAAAGAAAATTAGCTGCAGAGAAGGGAAGAGAAGAGATTAGCTGCAGAAGAAGAGGAAGCAGAAAAGAGGAGAAAAAGATTACAAAGGGAACATGAATTACGACTAAGGGAGTTTGAGTTTCAAGGCCATGCTCCTGAAAATGGTGCCAGTCCCTTTGCCTCTGATGCTACGGTTACTCAAGGAGCCTCAATCTCAGCTATGAATTTTCATTTAGATCATTTTGTTGAGAAAGACGATGATATTGAGAGCTATATAAATAGGTACGAACTATTAGCTACCACGTATGGGTTAGAGAGAGAAAGGTGGAGCTTAAAGTTATCTCAGGGACTTCGTGGGGCAGCTTATGAAGTTTTTGCAAAAATGAGCAGAGGTGATCAGGAAAATTATGACATGCTAAAGCAGGCTCTTTTTGTTAAGGTATGAAAAGAATGCAGAGTTTTACAGGAAAAAATTTAGGAATGCTAAACTACTGTCAGGTGAAACCTATCACCAGTTCTCTGCACGAATAGAGACATACTTGGAGAAATGGACTTCACTGGGGAAAACCCAAGATCTTAAGGAAATGGTCCTTATAGAGCAACTAAGAGAGTCCATGGCTCCAGACCTGAGAAAGTTTCTCATGGAACAAGGTGCAGAGAGGCTGGGTGAGTTGCTAAATGTTGCTGAAAGGTATCAAGCAGCTCAAGCAGAGGTAACAGGTAATAAAAAGAAACAGGTGGATAACTTTAGGGCACCACAGAACTTTAATAAATTTGATCCTAAGGATCAAAATAAAGGTAAGCACCAATTTGATAGGCCACGGTATGAAAATAAAAATAAATTCCCACAATTCGATGAAAGGAAATATGATGAAAGAAAATCTTTCAACCAAGGAAAAAGGTGGTGTAAAAATTGTAAGATGGACAATCATGACACTGACCATTGTAGAAGGAAACCTCCTCATTTTGCTGCTATGACATCGGGGAAAAAAAAAGGAAAAAAAGAAGGCAAAACCTGAAGAATTACAGGAACCAGGGAAAAATGTCATTTGTAATGGTGATGTCACTATAAGATGTTTTTATATAGGATACCGGTTTTAGATTTTACTAGATTCCCGTTGTGTGAGTGAGTTCTTCACCTGGTGCAGGGCCGATCAATAACACCACAGAAACAGTGGGAGATTCAAACTGCAACCAAGTATGCAACCAAGGATGTAGCTACCATGACACTTCCCGTCGCCCGAATAAAAGTGAAAACGCGATATGTGGAAGGAATCATAAAAGCAGCAGTGATAAATGAGCCAATCTACCCTCTAATATTGGGGTGTAGATATGTCTTCTTGGGGAATCCCAAGAGACCTGTGATATTGGCAACAGTGCAGACCAGATCACAGTCAAGAAAGGAGGAGGATAATCCCACAAAATACTCAACCCATTAAAATGAGATGGGGTGAGGAAGGCACAGGCTGAGGACAAAACACTCAAGCCATGTTATTCAAGAAGTTGCCCAAATAGACCTTGTTTAACTAACACCTCCAGGCAAGGGGGAGGAGGGTTTTATTATTATGTAACAAAGAAAAAAAAAGATATATATTTTGAAAGTGGCTTGGATCTGAATCCAATGGTTCACGAGACAGACAATGGCTTGGTGGGCCCTTCCCACAATTCATATAGGGAGACTTAAAGTGTGTTGGAACAAGGGCACATTGAGGTTATTCCCTTTCAGTGGGTAAATATTGGGGTAATCAGCGCAACAGGACAGCGAATAGCCTAGGTGTCACTAATTCTGGGCCAGGAAATAAATGAAAGATATCAAACGTGATATGTGTAAAATCCTGTCCAGAGTTTGCCAACGAGTAGCCACCTAAACATTGGGAACTGCACCCAGCAAACTCTGGGGGGAAAATGCCCCCATAGGGGGGAACACCTTTAGGGAGAGAAGTAAAGCCGGTGTGGATCTTGTGGGTTGGGACCACCCATCTCTTCACCCTAAACCAAGAGAAGGTAACCAGCTACATTCTGACTCTGGTGATGGACACTTGTTCTATGTGGGGAAAGGCTTTAGCCCTGTCATCGATAAGGACTTCGAAAAACTAAACATGTTGGCAGATTTTTGCTCACACAATCACTTAACACAAAGGTTATTGGCTTTTCCCAATCAAATCTGGGGACTGATAAAGGGGGCTCTCCACTAAGAAAATTTCAAGGGGAAAAAAACTGAGGAAGAAGTTTGGTTTCAGGATCTTCTCAGGCCAAACACTTCCATTTTTAAGTGGTGTATTCCATCCCCAGAGAGTGAATGCCAAGGGACAACTGGCCAAAAAGATTTAACGGCACATTTGATGTCGATCCTGTGAAAAAAAGGGAGAGCACACGAAAAACCAGATACATTGGGACCACTGGCGCACCTGCACGCTGGCCCTCTTTTGCTTAATTAATAACGTCCTGAAGGGAGGTACCCCATATTAGTTTCAAACCGGTAGTTAGGGCCCCGTGACTTTGTTGGCAAAAAAACCAAAATTAAAGGTCCCAAAAGGTCCAAATAACCCCATTAAAAGGTCCACTTTTTTGTGAAGCTTGTTAAGAACTCTGGGACTGAAAAATTGAAAGAAAAGGCAGAGGAAAACATTATACATTAACTTCCACCACATATCCTTCAATTTATGTGAATGAGCTGACAATGACTGACCAACTCACGGTTAAAAAACTGGGGAAACTTGCCAATGAAAAATTTGAAACAAGCCCAGGAAGAAAAACATGCTGGCCTATTATTATAACAGGAAGGCGAAAAGACAGAAAAAATTTGGTCCCTGTGGGGGAGAGAAGTACTGCTTTCTTTTTGCCTGGGAGGTCAGAAATAAGTTACAAATTATTGGATGGCAGGGGTGGTCCATATAGAGTTCTAGAGAAGGTGTCTAGAAAAGAACAAATAAAATAAGATAGATAAGAAAGGGAAAGAAAAAATCTATCATGTGAATCTCCTGAAGAAATATTTGGAAAGAGAACATCAGGAAGAGACACACTTGTTGACCTTGTCCATCGCCATGGAGATGAAAAAGGAACCACTTTCATCATTTGAATATCCATTACACCCCTGTGAGACAGCAGCACAGGTGAAAATCAGTACACATTTAACGAAAACTCAGAAAGAGAGAGTGCAACAGGTTCTAAATAATCATGCAGATGTGGTGTTGTTTAAACAAGACCGACCAGGGCATACAAACCTATTGGAATTTATGATATGAAACTAATAGAACTCCACATCTGTCTGTATGAAAACATATTCGATTCCGTTTGCTAAGGAAAAAGCTTTGAAGGAAGAGATAGACTATCTGTTGAAGGAAGGAATTATTTCGCACAGTGAGTCTTCGTATAGTTCCGGTGTTGTCCTCTTAAGCAAGCCCTCTGGAGAACATAGACTCTGTATAGATTACAGGAGACTGAATGCTATTACAGAAGGACAGGTGGATCCATTGCCGGATACAAATCAGCTGTTTGCCAGACTAAATAAAGCTAAATATTTCTCAAAAGTGGATCTGAGTAAAGGATACTATCAGATTCCAGTAAAGCCTGAGGTTAGACCATACCTAGCTTTTAGTACCTCAGAAGGACACTATGAGTTTAATAGATTGCCATTGGGATTGAAGAATGCGCCTAGTGTCTTCTCTAGAATGATGAGAAAATTATTGGATCCTCTGAATAATCCCTGTATAACAAATTTTATGGATGATATCCTTATAGCAACAGAAACATTTGGGGAACACATTGACTCTCTGAACATGCTGTTTGATCGACTTAGGGAGGCAAATTTAACAGCCCGACCAACCAAATGTTGCGTTGGATGTAAAGAATTGGAATTTTTGGGACACACAGTTTATCAGGGAAACATGACCCCTGACCCAAAGAACTTGGAGAAACTACAGAAAGCCCCGAGACCACAAACCAAGAAGGACGTGAGATCCTTTGTCTCATTATGTGGTTTCTACCAGAAGTATATCAAAAACTTTAATTCCATATGTGCACCTTTAACGGAATTGACACGTAAAGGCCTTCCAGATCGCATTACATGGACACCACAATGTGAAATGACTTACCAAGAATTGAAGGAAAAGCTCACAAGTAAACCCATTTTGAAATTACCTGACTTAAGTCAAGAATTCATAGTAAGGACGGATGCAAGTAATATTGGGTTAGGTGCAACTTTACTACAGAAATCAGATGCATTGGATGGGGAATTAAGCCCAGTGGCATATGCTAGCAGAAAGTTGAATAAAGCTGAAATCCATCAACTCAAACTAAGCCATCTAACTACAGTCTAGAAATAAAGAATGTCAAAATACTTTGCCTAGTAAATAATGGCAATAAAGAAATTCAATATTTATCTATATTGGAAGGCATTTAATTGGCAAACTGACCACAAACCTTTATCGTTTTTAGCACAGGCTAAGCATGAGAACTCTAGTTTACTCCGAGGGTCTATCCTTCTGGCTCCATATAATTTTAGCATGGAGTATATAGCTGGAAAAACCAATCTGGGAGCGGATTTTTTAAGCCGCCATCCGTGTGATGAGAATCACCGTAAACCCCAGAAAAATAATAATAAAATTTTCTATCACTATAGTGGCTATAATAGAATAAAGGACTGAGACAAATATAATGTCTGTTTTTAAGAGGGAAGGGAGGTGTCCATGGAATATTCAAGGTGTAATCTGAAACACATATATAAACAATTATTGGTACAATATAAAAGCCTAACAAATAAAAAATTAATAAAGAGAAAAGGGAAGCAGTGTAAGAATGTTACAGTGCTTTAGTCACAAAAGATAACTCTCTTGACATGATACCTACGAAATCCCCCTTGTTTTCTGCTTCGTCTGCAAATTGTGAAAACACGCAAATTACCCCCCCACGTTGAATAGAAAAGCTTTACCTTAAAACAAGTGTATTCTATAACTTCCGCGCTTTTCTTCAATGAAACGTGTATGCTGTATTTCTTTGGCTAAAAGCATTAAGAGACGTACTGCGTAATGACCTAAATTAACTCCCTAACATTTAATTATATATGTATCGTTACCGAGTACAAACACGGAACGCAAACAGAATGGACAAACTGTGGATAAAAAGAGAAGGGAGAGGCAGAAAGCCGAACACTTAACCCGCTTCGCGCGATACACAATTACAACCATCACGCGTGTAAGTCTACATGCACTAATTTTTTTTCAGACGGACAGTGATAAAATACACTACCCTTTCCCAGAGTTAGGTTTATAAATCATAACAGACTCTTATTAGAAAAGACAACATTAGATGGGTTTACGTTTGAACACATAACAGTACCCAGACAGCACATCATCTAAACACGAGATAGAAGAAATTGCATATTTTGAACGCAGCCACGTAGCTCCTTTAAATTAGTATTTTTGGGTTCCTTAGGGCTTGCTGACAAATAATATGTAAAACGTTACGCAAATAGTCCAGGAATTAATAAATTATACCCAAAATAAAATATTGGGGGGCCTGACAGCATAAAATCATTTCTGCTCATAAAATTTTTTTTATAACGTGTTTGAAAAAACCTTACGTTACAGAAATAGCCTACCATGTAGACTCCAAATTGATTGGAGCGCAACAAATGAAAGCCTAACCACGATTGGTCGGGCTATAAATACTATCTTGGTTGTTAGGGGAGACGGGAAAAGATAACATTTTTTCAAACACTTGTCGAAACGGGGCTCATTGGCCTGACCACCCCAGAAACTCGCTGATATACACCACTTTAGGGAGCGTTAGTTTCGAGACCACTAATTCAAATAAGCTTGAAAAAGCAACAGTACGGGGTTGAAGCCAGCTCACATTTTTGCTAAAATAAAAGCCTGGAACAATAGGCATCAAAAATACGGAATTTGTGTGCCAGTTTTGATGATGCCATAAGTTCATTTGCTAAATCCAACGTAGTATCTGTGTTTATAAACCATTCCCAATGTCCATGAAATTGTGGTAAGCTTGAACCATTCAGTATCTTTTAATGAAAAATTGAATGTGAATTGTTGATTTATGCCTGTATAATATATTAATGTGTAGTGTTTCCAAGTGGCAAACACCGTGAGGTTAAAGCCTATAATGCATTCCAGTGGTAATAAAGCCTGAACAGAGAGCAGGTGTGATAGACGGAGAGAAGTAAAAACGAGTCAATGCTAAAAATGGCCAAATAAGTACACTGACACCTGGATGATTGAAGCCTAGAAAGAAATAATGTCCTGGAAGCCTGCAGAGGCCGAAGTAACCATTAAGATGCTTGGACAAGTGGGTAATACTGGAACTAACAGTATACCATTTCTAGGTCAAATGAAAGCTGACTGTTTTAGGCCTAAGGACGCATCTTGAACTCAATGTTTTGTGTGTATTTGTGATCATTGAGTAAAAGAAGAATATAAATTAGTTATAATCGAAGTAAGAACAGGTTACTCACATCCACTCCATCTTGATTTCAGTACAGTGGTCTGTAGGACGGGATAGAGTGTCCTTGATGGTAATGTGAGCAGTTCCACCTGGTCAGAGTAATTTTGCCTGAATCCAAAGAGTCGACAGCATACTCCATGGTCTTTTTTTTAGCTATCAGGATGGAGGTAGTTCTCCTCACCCTGAGCCCCCAGAAGGAGAATTTCGAAGTGAACAAGGATTTCTTTAAAAGCACGCAATCACATAGAGTGGAGATCCCTAATTCCTTGCCGCCCATCATCGCTGTTTACAGAATATGAGTCAGAATTTTAGGCCACTGAGCTCAACATTATGTCACCCTCATCTCTGAACTTGAATAACATTTTAAAAATATTTGAAGACATATATTTTTAAGATACTTTGAATTAATTATCTTTAATATGTCCCTTAAAATCAGGAACTGTGAACATAGTCTCCAACAATACAATAGTTCATCCCTAAAGACAAACTACTTTGAAAGTCATAAGATGACAAATACCAACAGAGCTATGAAGCTAAAAACAAACTAAACCAGTATATTTACCATCATTTTACTACTACACGACTGACACACATAGGATATTTGTAATAATATATGTCACTACAATATTCATATTAAATACATTCTGTACATAACTTGTAATTTAAATTGATTGTGATTCCTGGTTCCCTTGTAGTTGAATCAGGACACATATTCATTCATGCCAGTAATGAATACATATTGTTATTTGAAACGTTACTAGTGACTTCTTTAAGATATTCTCATAGAGTGTTATATATATGTGAGTGTCACAGTGTTGTTAAGAGTAGTGGATTAAATTAAATTGGTTATCTGTCTGTTGTTGTGACTTACACTTCACCATACACATACCCTAGACACATAACGTAGCATCACACTATTCCAGAATAATTCTGACTGAGATATATAGATATGTGGTAGCAAGTAAGGTTATATATATAATATACTACTCTTATTAGATATATATATATATACCTTCACAGCTGATCTCAGTCAGTACACTAAGTCCCTTATAAGTATTTATAACTTCCCACTTCACCACAGTATGTCAGCGCCAGGATGTGTCTTTGCACTTGTGACACTGTTCTTACATCTATGTTTTATCATGATATAGTCAATTTGATTTCTTGTTATATCTCCTGGGCTTTTCCATGTGCATAATTTCCTTGGGTGGTGTTCAAAAAAGGTGTTACATATGACCAGCTGGTTTTCTTCACAGAACTGGATAAGTCTGTCTCCTCTATCATTTCTTGTCCCTAATCCATACTGTCCTACTATTTTCTTGTATTTTCCTTTTTCTACTTTTGCATTCATATCACTCATTACTATCAACACATCTGTAGATTTTACTGGTTTAAGTGTGTGTTGTAGCTCTTCATAGTATTCTTCTATTTCTTCCTCGCTGTGATCTTTAGTTGGTGCATAAGTTTGTAAGATTGATATGTCGAATGGTTTTGCTCTCATCTTCAGTAACATCATTCTGTCGTCGTGTGTCCAGTATCCACATACGTATTTTTCTAACTTCTTTATCAACATTCCTACCCCTCTTTCATGTTTTTCTCCTTCTGAGTGTATAAGCATGTATTGGTCTCTTTTTATGTAGCCTGTATCCAATAGTCTTGCCTCTGCAACTCCCAGTATATCGAGTTTCATGTCTGTTGCCTCTAATATTAGATTGTCTAGCTTTCCTTCTCTGTTTAGAGTTCTAACGTTCCATGTTCCTATTTTTAGGCTCCTCCTACTAGTTTTTAGGTGGTCTTTCTCAGAATGCTCCCTTTCAACAGAATTTGAGGAACACTCGTCATTATGTACTTCCTTACTCATTAGAGGAGTTGCCTCTTCCCTGTTAATTTGTACAGTAGATTCTTCCCCAGGGGACAGAGAGTTCTCTACATATCGTTTCTTATCTTGTTCTTGTGATCTCATTACATTCTGTAGGATGTACGTGGTAAGGCCCCAATCTCTTCCACAGTGGCTAACCGTTGTCTTTTTCTATGTCCGACACACCTCTAGTGCGCCACACACTTTGCTGTTCCGCTTTGCGTGCCGTTGATCTTCTTAGATTCCTCCTCCTCACTCACCGTCTCAGTCTTTGTGTACTAGGGATGGACATTCCTTTGAGTAAGATTACTCCTACTCCACTCATGTAGTTTAGCCAGTCAGCCAAGACTGTTGCCCGGGATGTGGCCACCACCGTACACAAGCGGTATTCGTGGAGCCATATATGAGCTAGATAAAGAGAGGAGAACCAAATAGGATCCTGACTATCCTAAAAAGGACATGGCTTCTCACCGTGAGGTACTAACCCTCTCTCTTTATCCTACATCCCCCCATATTACTGCGTTTCTTAATTCTTATTTCTTTCTTTCATTTTTTTTTTAAGGCCGTATGTAACACTTGTCGCACTAGTCTTCATTTACATGAAGAAAAGTAGTTCAATGCATTAATTAACAAAAAAAGTATAATTATCTGAACTGCTGTGTGTAGGAATCCTAAACCTTTTTTTTTTTAATTTGATGATGAGAAAAAGCAGTTCATTCTCTCATGGGTTATAATTAGGCTAGGATATATGTTTTTTTCAATTTCAAATAATATGAATAGTGGCCCATTCGTGAAAATGGCATCACATCTCCTGTCCAATCATTGCAAATAGGGTAAATCAAAATTACTAAATTTGTCTGCACGTTTTAAAAAAAAGCAAACAAACAAAAAATAAATAGATAAAACAAGACCAAACATAAAAATGCAACAAAATTGCCAAACAGAAATGATAAGCAAGGGGGGTGGGGGTGGGGTGGGAGTGGGGGGTGGGGAGGGTGGGGGTGGGGTTAGTTAGATATTTAATTGACTTTCATTTATCAGTCATAGGTTTTATAAGAACACCACCAGACTTTCAAATTCCCTGCCATGTAGGGTCTTCTCTCCAATCACTGGCCTAAATCCTAAACCTAAATTTTAATCCTAATCCTAACGACACTAGGAGGGCACCAAAGAACACGTCCCACTGTGTTCATTTCAACTCATTTATTCAATCATTAACTTGTAGCTCCCTAAGAAGTATAGGCTTTCAGCAAACGCTTGCCAGGTCCTCCTATTGTGTTCCATCAGAATTTCCAAATCTTCCTCATCATTTTCATTTCTGACTCCAGTTCTGTTTTGTGTGTGTCTTTCAGTATACCTCTATTTCTTTTCACCCTGGGGATTCCAGAACAAGGACTGCCTGGTAATGGTATCAGCAGGTTTCCTCAGTGTGTGTCAAATCCAGTGTCTTCTTCTCATCTCTTGTTCCACTGGCACTTGTCAGTTAAAACTAAGCACAGTTGGCCGTATCCTCCAATTCGTCTGAATCAGTTAGCTATGTCGTTAGGAGTTAGGATTAAAGCTGGGTTTAATTTTAGAAATGCTAAACCTAACACAAAAACTCTAATCCTATAGAGTTCTTGTGCTAGGTTTAGCAGTTCTAAATCTAACCTAACTCCTAACAACACGAGTATCTCAGTTGGGCAGCAAAAAAGATAACTATCCAGGCTAGATTTTTCGCACATCATCTCTTTTTCGTCTGCAATGATAACTCACCATGCACTGCTATCATAAGCACATTCAACTTTTCACGCATGCACAAAAATGCAGCATGCACAAAAATAGGTCAACCCGTATGGGAATGCACATAAACAAAGATGTAGGCCCTAATCCAACCCCTTTCCCCACCTATTTGATACAAAATAAATCTGATTTTTTAAAAAGCGCGACAACATTGTACGTTAAAAAATAACGAACAATAAACTTCCAACTTAACTATTATAAACTTGTAATTGAATTCTTACTTAAAAACACACATCTGGGCTAATTTGGACGAAAGATGACACATGGCCCATGGTGCTTCATTTCAGCTGCACTTGCCTGGGTCTTGTTCATCCTTTCAACATTTGTTTATTTTGAAGTTTCCTTCTTCTCTTTCGCAAATATAATTTTTTTGTTTTAAATGAAGACAATATGACACGAAAATTAAAGAAAATACAAGCAGCGAATATTTACTTCTTGTGCATCAATGCATTCATCTTATTTTCAACAACTAAACAAGAATATGATCTTATGGGCAGCATGAAGTACATTTGTATATTTCTCAATTAGTATTTGAGCAGGAAGGCTTGCAAGCTTTAAGAAAGGGAGTTATGAGATTTTCTGAACATTATTGTATTAGTTCTCTTCTTTAACTCTTAGTATACGAGCTGCCTTTCATGACTACCATTACAGATTTTGCAATAAATAATTTATTTATAAAGATAACATAAGTGTTATATATCAAAATGTGAAGAAATGAAACCCCTATATCATGCACGTAACTAAATTGTTCAGTGGTTTTAAACATGCATTCAGCTATAAATTTTCGCTATTGACGGGGATCGATCATCGGCCTCTCTAGAAGGCCGCTCGTATACTAAGAGTTAAAATCAAATCATAGGTTACCAAAATTTTCCACTTTCTTAGCAGTAATTTTATAGATTTAGTAAGCCCTTAAAAACAATCAGTTAACAGCATGAACATTTGTTTTCTAGTAAATGCACAAGTTGCTTGCCACATTTACTTGTAATTTCTGGAAGATAATAGTGTGTGTCTGGTTAGGGACAGTCTGTAATTGCAAATTTACCGCATGCCTATAATCTTGAATTGTTTGAAAAAAGCTACTGGGACCCTCATTTCCCTTTTTTTTCCCCAAAGAAAAAGTATTTTGCTCTAATACTGTTCAGTTGTTTGAAAAAATCTGCGGGGATCCAATGTCCACGATTTTTTCCTAAGAAAAAGTGTTTTGGTCTAATACTGTTCTTGATTTTATTCTTCATCATCATCATCATCATTCTCTTTTCATGCTGCATAAGGAGCATATAGCCATCACTACAGCTGCCCTCCTAGGATACCGGTGCCAATGCCCATCATGTCATGTGCTCATACAGTGGCAGTTTCTGTTGCAGTTTTGTTGTACCTGAGGTTGCCCTCACATTAATCGCCTGTTAGGACATGCCCGAGGGAGCAGTGGTGTTTTCCCTCCAGAAAACGCATTCTTGGTTATACTGAAGCATTTTATGAATTTTTACACATTGCATTTTAATGGTTTCACAGTGGGAGAATATGTAGACCCCTAGAAGTAAGAGGCATATATTATATCTGACAAGTCATACAAGGTGTGCATGGGGCTGGTAACCTCATCATGCAAAACAGATTGTCACAGAAACCACTGCTGCAAGATCATGTGACTGCTTGTTGGTGCAGGCTTCTTGCAAGGGGACCAGCTGCAATGGTGGTTCCATGCTCCATAAGGAGTATAAAGGAAAGTGAGGATGACGATTGCATCTAAGGAGTCCATCATTAATGGCTGATGTGATACATTGTAGTTTGTCCTGCTGTATTCACTCATGACAGCACAGGCTGTCACTTTTCCTGAAAAAAAAATAAAAAATTGATTCAGGATAAATTCCGCGTAACTCTGCCAGTACACTCCAACCACAAAAGAAAAATCCATCAAACTGAACACTCACAGCACCCAGGAATTAAACGTGTAAGCAAGAATTGCATCAGCCATTTTGGACACAAATTAGGAATAAAAACTCTTCATTGATAGAGGCTGTTATAGTGTCAGTGTTTGCTAGTGAATATGTTTGTCCTTTCCCATGGGCATATTTATTTTAGTAAAGCAAGGCTTTCTTCAGAGGCTTTTGGTGAAAATCATGAAGAGAAATCAGTGAATTTTTTACCTCTTAATTGAACCATTTTACTTTTGTGTTAAAAAATGTCTGCACTATATCTATGTTAGTCATTCTTTTAGTGACAGTTTTGGAGAAGGGATCCAGCAGGATCAACAAAAATAGGTAATGTGTCTGACTGGAATGAAGGACAAAGATAAAGGCCTTCATCAGGGATAAAATAACGAAAACATAAGAGAAAATAAAAAGCAAGAAAAGCAATAGCTGAGTTAACTCATTCTAACTTATGAGCCGTATACTGCGGACGTTTGATGTGAGTTGAGATTTGTACTAAAAGTTCATGAGCTGAGAGCCAGGGATCCAGACCTCCAGGAGGACCCAGAGTTTGCTGGGAGGACAACATTAGACAATGTCTGAAGATCCGCGAACTAGATTGGAACCAGGCCAGGAGGAAAACAGCCGAAAGGATAGTATGGCAAAATTCTACACCCCATGGTAGAAGAGGAACGAATAAGAAAGTAAGGAAGTTCATGAGCTGGCCATAAATTTGTTTAAATCATCTTAACACTTTCTGTGGACCATCATGTCTTAAACTGGCAGAGAAAAAAAGTATTTTGTTGCTCACATTTTGTTTTTTTATATCAGTTGGTAATGTTACCAGGTAGTTTTGTTCAGAAACAGTGTAGTGATAGAGTATCAAGTGATCAACCGCAGCAGATTATTTCTAATATATGTATCTATGTATTACTCTTGTTTTAAAACATCACTTATATAAACAAAAAACATTAATCCATTTTGAGGTCTTGGTAAAACTGAATAAAATAGCCTAGGAATTAGTTAAATACTTTAAACAAAATTAAAATAGTATGAAAGTAGCTGATGATGCTATTGTGAAAATTCATTTGAGAATGGAACCCATAGAATTAGCCACTTTTATCTAGGGAGAGGGGGCAATTACACTTTCAAATAGGATGAGAAGCACTGTATAATGGGCCAATAAAATGCTGTATACTGGTAATAGAAGTATTAATGTGCATGTAAGATGTAAAAGTCATAATTGATAATTTTTTGAAGGATTCTTTTGCATAATGGCACTTAACCATTTTAATGGTTTTGGGGAAAAAGCAGACAAACTTTTTGGCTTGTAAATGCGTTTTTTAAAATTCTTTCCTTCATAGAATGAAGACCAGCTCTAGCAGTGTGCTTATCTTGGATAATCTCTTACACTTTGTGACCTCGTACACTGGGGTGAAATCATAATGTCTGGGTGATTTACACTTGGGGAATCTCATAATCTTTAGTGATCTTTCATTCTCAGGTGTTCTTTGCCTGGGTGATCTCATTCACTTGGATAATCTCATACTTGGGGAAATCTCTTACATTTGGGAGAAATCTTACATGTGGTGGGAATGGATAGGACATACACTCCCCATCGAGGCCAGCTCCTTGACGTGGAGATGGGGCTCAAGTACAGCCATCAGCGGCTGAAAAACCAAGACTGGCCAGGCCCTCCTACACTCGAGCAAGACCACAGTCTGCCCTAGCAAGTCAAGGTGCTGAAGACGGAGGCAACCAGCCAAGAGGCGCACCACAGCAATCAGGATGCCACGCACATGCGCTATGGAAGTATGCCTATATCTGCAAAACGTTATGGCACTCGCCCTGTGACGGACACCCATGCAGGCGCAGTGCCGGGCCCTCTGCCTCGGAAGGGCCCAACCCCTACTACTGGGGGTCCTTCTCAATTGCCCCGTGGAGCCAGGAGGCATGAGAATAGAGCTACTGGCCAAGCAAAGAAAAGACCATTTAAAATAATGCACTGGAATGCTGAAGGCGTCAATAGTAAAAAAGACGGCTACAGCAAAAAATTAGAGCTCGAAAATATCTTGAATAACTACAAAAGACAGTGAAGTTTATACAAGAAACAACATTGCAGATATAGACAATATAGTTCAAGCGAACGAAAGAAGAAGAAGAAGAAGAAGAAGATAGGACATACACTCAGAAGAGAAAAATCAAGCACAGCCAGAATTGCCCTTGATTGGAACCTACAGGGGAAGAGAAGAGTGGGGAGGCCAAAGAGAACTTGGAGAACTGTTGAAGAGGAGGCTAGGGAAATTGGAATGACTTGGGCACAGCTGAAAAAGACAGCCCAGATTAGAAATCGATGGAGAGCAACTGTTTCTGCCTTGTGTTCCACAGGGAACGAAAAGGAATGATGATGATGATTACACATAGGGAGTCTCTGAAACATTGGTGATCTCTTACTTTTATGATCTCTTACACTTGGGTGGTCTCCCTGGGGGACCTCATACAGCTGGGTGATCTCTGACACTTGGGTGGTCTCCCTGGGTGATCTCTTACACTTGGAGAAATTTCTTTCACTCAAGGAATCTCTTACATTGGCAGATCTCTTACACGTTGGTTATTTTGTGATCTCTTACACTTGACTGATCTCTTGTAATCACATGTAGTGGTTTAATCAATTCTTATATGATGCTCCAAATATGATTTCACAGGTTGCAGATGGAGAACAAACTTGGTAGCATTGAGGCATGGAGCTGTGAAGATGTTGCTGCGTGGCTAAGAGAAATTGGCTTTGAGAAGTATGTAGAATTGTTCACAACAACACACCAGATTGATGGAAAAGTTCTCTTAAGTCTGACAGAGATGGACTTGAGACATCCACCTTTACAGCTCAGAGTTCTTGGTGATATCAAACGTTTAGCATCACACATTCAACATATCCAGTCATACTCCTTGCAGCTATTATCAGAGCCAATAAAAGATAGCTTTCATCGTACTTACGTAGGAGGAAGGAGCAAAGAAAGAAGGATAGTTAATACGTCGAGCTTTGCTCAGTACAGAGCACCACTAAGACAAGACAGCAATGACTCTGAAGATGTGGACGGTCAAGCTTATTACAAGACACACTATACCAGATCTGTGGACACAAACATAGATACAGACATACCTCCAGAATTGTGGAAGACAGTCTTGAGCTTTGTCTATGTGTTTGCTGTGTTTATGCTGACAGCTTTTGTGATGGTGGTTGTGCACGACAGAGTGCCTGAGATGGATAAGTACCCTCCGTTGCCTGATTTATTTCTAGAAAACATGCCATATGTGCCATGGGCTTTTGACGCGTGTGAGATAGTTGGTCTCATGCTTGGATGTATGTGGTTTACACTCCTCGTCTTTCATAAACACAGGTAAGTTCTGAAAAACTATTGAGTTGAGATCTTGAAGATGTGTAATAAATGTTACCTTTTTATTTTATTTTATTGTTTTTTTTTGGTGTTTTTTGTTGTTGTTTTTTTTCCATTTGCTTGTCGTTGTTGCTTTATTGTGGTTGAAAACATGAAATGAATTTGGATAAGTAAAAAAAAAAAAATAGCCAGATATTTTGAAGTTTACACAAGCAGGGTATGATCGTTATTTATCTGGCCAGGCACCATTACATGCATCATTCAGCTAAAAGTCTTATCATATTTTTCTTCACTATCATTTTCAATGAAAAAAATATAGTAATAGTTTCTTAGGTGTCTGATTGCTTTAAAAAGTTAGTAAGGCTCCTATGTTTTCTTAGATATTTAACGATATGCAAAAATAGGCTGGTTTCCTAGCTTCACTGATATCTCAAAGCATGAAAAATATCACGTTATGGATATTTTTCTGTGATATTTGATTGTTTAAAAAAATATCAGTATTTTAGTTTGTTAGTTTTAAAAAAAAATGTATTAATGCATTAAAAATATAATGATATTAGTGATTTCTTAATTATTAAAAAAATAAGGTATCAAAATGTGTAAACAAATTATAATGATAATCTTGTGATGCAAAGGAATCCAAACTGGTGGTGCGTGAATTCCAGGGTTAGATAACTAACCTAAACACTGAAGCACCTCCACATGGTGCCTCCTGGAAACAGTGCTCAGGGATCGAGTAGCCACACCATCATTCCCCCTATGGTGAAATGTATTGAGAACCCAGCATTGCACACGAAAAGCTTGGAGAATAAATTTAAGCCCCAGATTCAACTACAGCTTTTACCTGTTGGCTGCTTGCAAGAGGACCTCACATGAATAGATGACAGGTGAGGGGAGCTGGAAAGTGGCTTTGTACGGGATGCAATGATTTCTTGGGAGAGCCCAGAACCAGAGCACAGAATTTTAGCTCTGCATATTTTTGAAGTTTGTTCATTTGATGTTGTTTCCGTAACTTCATTATTTTTTTTACATAGACAGGGGTGTCAGCCCTATGCTAAAACCCCCAACCTGGAGGACCAGGGTACCAGCTTTTGTCTGACCCCTACCCACACAGACCAGTCCAGCTTGGTTGAACCTACCAGGAGTAAAACTCCCACTGGCATAGCTCTGGGGATTGTCAGGGTACGCAAGCTGCCATACCGCTACAAGGTATAGGTACCATTGATGGCAGTTACGGAATAATGAAGTTACGGAAACAACATCAAATGAACAAACTTTGCTGCGGGATGGACATTCGGAGTCTGTGGCTCATATGACTAGCAGTGCTCAGAATGGCAAAGACAGCTTTACATAAATTTTGTTGATTTTGAAAAGGCTTTTGACAGCATACATAGGGACAGTTTATGGAAAATACTGAGGGCTTATGGAATTCCAAGCTGCATAGTGTCAATCATAAAAAGCCTCTATGCCAACTTTACGTGTAGTGTTGGGCAGAGCAACCTAACCTTCGAGGTGAAGACAGGAGTACGACAGGGATGCCCCTTATCAACCACTCTATTTTTAACAGTCATAGACTGGGTGATGTGCCAGACAACAGAGGGCAGTCCAAGAGGAATAAGATGGACTACATTTTCAACAATGGAAGATCTGGAATATGCAGATGACATTGCACTGCTGGCACATTCACATCAACACATCCAGGAAAAAACGGATAGACTTAATAAATTTAGCCAGCAGGTGGGCTTGAACATCAATTTAAAGAAGTCTGAGGTCATGACGCTCAATGTGAGCAACCCTGAGCCCATATCAGTAAGGAATCAGCAACTGGTACAGACAGATACCTTCACATACCTAGGAAGCATAGTAACACCAGACGGTGGGGCAGGCAAAGACATCAACATCAGAATGAATAAGGCAAGAACAGCCTTCTTTAGCCTAAATAACATCTGGAAGTCCTCCCAATACAGCACAAGCACAAAATTAAGATTATACCAGAGTTGCGTGCTTTCTGTGCTTCTCTATGGTGCGGAATGCTGGAGAGTCACAGAGAAGGAAATGTCAAAATTGTCCTCTTTTCACACAACATGCCTAAGAAAAATTCACAGAATCTTTTGGCCGAATACCATCACCAACCAAGATCTGCTTACTCGTAGCAAGCAAGAGGACATGCATACCATCATAGCTGGCAGACGCTGGAGCTGGGTTGGTCATGTCCTCAGAAGAGACCCCAATGCCATCACAAGAACAGCTATGCTTTGGACCCCTGAAGGAAAGCGAAAGAGAGGCCGACCAAAAACAACTTGGCGGAGGACTGTGGAGGCTGAGATGCAAAGAATGAACCAGAGTTGGGGCACTGTACGAAGGATGACCACCGACCGTGCAAAGTGGAATCAATTTGTTGTTGCCCTACAAGACGCCACTAGGCGTGATGGCCACTGACTGCTTTGACGGTCGGCGGTTAAGGATCGAAGAAGAAGATGAAGAATATTTTTGAAGAGCTTCCATGGATGGCAGGAAATGCCTCTTCCTAGTTTGAAAAACAGTAACAGTAAAAGTACTAGGACAAAAGACAAAGAAAATTGGCTTCATTAGGGAAAGGAAAGCAAGCAATGGGCTGAAGAGAATGAGACTCAAGAAAATAGAAAGATGGTGCAGTCAAAAAGTAGGTAGGGTGTAAGGTTTATAAGGGCTGCAGTAAGACGTGGTGAAAGGTGGGTCTATTTAGGAGAAAAAAAAAAATGAAAAATGTTAATGCATCTTCGTAGGACAAAAGAGAAAGAAAACTGCCTATGTTGCGGCCACAAGGCCTTCATCAGGGACAGCTGAAGAGAGAAAAACTCAAAACAATAGAGAGATGGTGCAGTCAAAAAGTGGATAGGGTGTAAGAAGTTGAGGAGAGCTATGAGTACAATAAAACATGGTGAAGGGTGATTTAAAAAATAAGAAAATATTATGTCTTACTAGGATAAAAGACATAGAAAAAAATGTTTTCTTTGCTACTTCTCTTTGAAGCTGTATTTGATTACCCTTTTACTTCCTGATGTGTTGCCCTGTTCTCATTCTGAAGTTTGCTTTCTCCTTTGGCAAGGCTATCTACCTTGTAGCTTCCATATACAGGGTAAGCCATAAGTCACTTACCCTTTCAAAATATTAGGTCTGTAATGTCCTTATGTTTGTTTTCATTTTTTTAAGGATACCCTAAAATTTCAAGTACACCATGTAATATCTGTCAACCTCCTGATATAAAAACCTGTATGGCATACCAATAAAAATCTGTACAAAATTTAAAAAACCTGTACACAATACCAATAAAAACCTTACAAAGTAAAAAAAAAACTGTACACAAAAGTTTTTATAATACAAAAGATGAACAGTTCAAAAATAGTAAAAAAAAAAATTACTGTAAAATTAGCTAGTTAAATCCTTTAATTTTGAATGTGCTGCATTATATGCAATACAGACACCTTTTGCAATTTTAAAAATGTCAACAGATGATTTAAAATCAATACAGCGGGTGTCCGTGTTTATCTAACGCACCGTCAGCCCCGGTAAACTAGGGTATGTTTTTTAGATGCAGCCTCAGTCATTTGATTGAAGATGTTTAAAATATAATGTAAACAAAAAAGATTTGATATGAATAATTCATTTCATTTGTGTCAGCCTATTTCTGAGAAAACGACTTGATTATTTTTCTAATCATTTAAAATACAACAAAATTGACCTATTTATGTAATAAAAACTTGATTGAAGCCTTGAATTTTCGATGCTCTTTTTAAACTAGCAACTAATTTTTATGTCCGCTTTTAGCAAGATAAAACCTATTTGTTTTAAAACTAATAACAAATCATAGATGAATTAAAGTAAAATTAGAAAGATAGAATTTGCCCTAACCTGTAGGTCTACATCCATTTTATTTATAGTATGTTTATTGGCTCTCTCTGGGTTGGACATACCACAATATATTTTGTTGTCACAGATAAATTACTATTTTATGTCAATATTTTTTTATTATTTAAAATTATTCTGATTTTACATTATTTTATTTTAATTATAAATAAAATAAAATTATATGAACTAAATGATCTCTAAAAGTTTAGTTGAAGAATGTTATGAGTTTACCCATACTATACCTACCATTTATTATTTCTGATGACCTTGTTTTCTCACCGTCACCCCATTCATTTAAAATCTAATCTAAGTTTCTTATTAACAGTTCATAAAATAACACCACTATTAAAGAAATACTGATTTAACTTAAGCAAATTAAATAAGAAAAATGTACTTAGCCCACATGGTAAAGGTTGGCAAAGTTTAAATGGGAAAATTCACGTTCCTTTTGCTAGTTGGCTACATGTAACAACAAGAGGGACTTGGTAGGTCATGTGCAAATGAAATTTCTGCTTTTTAAATCACTGGTTGGTGGGATTTAATGGGTCATTGTTTTAAAAATGTCGGCGCTTGAAAAAATTAAAAAAAATGAATTTAAAGATGAAAAAAAAACTTACTTAAAAAACACTTGTACAAGGGAATTGACATAAGTCTTGGGCCTGACCATGAAGGAGTCACAGGAGGAAGATGAAACTTGGCACATTTAAAGTTCATCATATTTGCACTGAATGTGTAAAGTACGCGTTTGTTTCTTCAATGGGTTTTCCCGCTACGGTGCACGGCGCAATGTACCCTATTGACCGGATCTGCTGCTCCAAAGATTTGACAAAACAATGGAAAAGAAGGAGTCCAGAGCTGTGATAAAATTTCTGATGTTTCAGGGAAAAACACCTACAGAAATACACAGGGAGATGGAACCAGTGTTTTGTGATTCTTGTCCTTCATATACTTCGGTAAAAAACTGGTGTCAACAGTTTAAGTGCGGTCGCTCAAATGTTGCTGATCTGCCAAGATCTGGTAGACCAGCCTCAGAGTGCAACGATGAAAATGCAACAAGAGTGAAGAAAATCATTGACCAGGATCGAAAAATGACAATTGTGGAGATAGCTAGTAGAGTAAAACTAAATGAAAGAACAGTTTATAGAATTTTACACAACAGACTGAACATGAGAAAAGTGTGTGCACGCTGGGTTCCGCGACTGTTGACACATGAACAGAAGCAAACGAGGGTAAATTGCTGTCAACAGTTGCTCAAAAAGTGTCAATCAAAAAATTTTTTGGAGACCATGGTGACAGTAGATGAGACTTGGGTACACCATTATGACCCCGAATCCAAAATTACCAGCATGCAATGGAAAACCCCGGGCTCCCCAACACCTGTCAAGCCGAGGGCGCAGAAATCTGCAGGAAAAGTGATGCTGGCTGTTTTTTGGGACTGCAAAGGTGTCCTTTTCAAAGATTATCTGCCTCATGGCAACACAGTTAATGGACAGTACTATGTAGATCTTCTCACAAAACTAAGAAAGGTTGTGACCAGGAAACAAGGGATAACGCGTACCCAAAAATCTTCCTTTGCTTCAAGACAATGCGCCCTCTCACAAAGCACGGCTTGTGCAGCTAGCAGCCAATGATTTGAATATTGAAATTCTTCCACACCCACCATATTCTCCAGATTTGGCTCCATCAGACTGTTTTCTATTCCCAAATCTTAAAAAACAGCTAAAAGGAAATCATTTTGACAGCGATGAAGAGGTTATACTGACATGTGATGACTGGTTTAGTTTGAAAAATAGGGTGTTCTACTCCCAAGGTCTTTTCAAGGTCAAGCAGATATGGCAGAAGTGTGTCAATTCAGATGGTGGCTATATTGAAAAGGAATAAACACTATACAAAATTTCAGCTCTCTGTGTCATGTCCTTCATGGTCAGGCCCACGACTTATGTCAATCCCCTTGTACAAACTGCTTGTACGCCTGTAAACTGACAAAAATTAAAAATTCCTGAACAGATTATACCTTTTCTGTATAAGTTGACAGGTATGCCATGTCTGTAAGTTGACAGGTATGCCATGTCTGTATTTATATTCTATTTTTCTGGCTCTTATTTCTTTATTGTCAGAAATTCTTGTGATGAAAAATTCCCTTACAGGCGGATTGGAAAATGGGGGCCAGTCGAATGGCCTGAGAGATTTCATAATTTAACTCCAGCTGATTATTTTTATGGGAATAATTAAACAAAGGACAAGGTTTATGGTTGGAAGTCTAAAACCTTTTAGCATTATTCCTGTTTTCCATGACGGTTCCAAGCTGTTTTTAATGATTCTATCTCAGCTTTGATGTTTACAAATTTTTCAGTGGTAACTGAGATAAGGATTTTCTGCTCCATTGTTTGTAATTGTTATTGCTGATTTTTGTTTTTAGTTTTTATGGTCCATTCTGTGGGTGGAAATATCTTTTTAATGTAATTCCTAGCTGTATGCTTCCTTTCTGCAGCAGTTTGGCAGCACTTATTCATCACTTCTGTTATGTTGCCAGTCAGCTCTGGTAATCTTGTTTCCCTTCAAGGTGGAAATGGGCTGCTTTTGTTAGGGGCTCTGTTTTTTTTTTTGCGCAAGGTCTTGTCTAATGGGAGCGAGTTCTTTTGCTTTTTGAGCAAAGCCATTTACATTAAGTTTAAGACTGATCAAATAACAAGAACTTGCAAGAACTTTACAGACTGTAAATGGGTACCGGACTCAGATCTTGAGTAAAGCATAGAGAAAGGGATCCTATCACCCCCACCTAATAACGCTGAGACTTGGCACTGATAAAGTATCTAAGACTTTACGCCACAAAGGCAGTATCTGCTATGGAACTAATTTTACATTTTTTTCTTTATTGTGATTAAGGAGACTGATATGTTGATCATTGAGGTAATACAACAGCCATATTTTGAAATTTCAACAGATTTGTTCTGATGCGACGCATGTTCTCCCTGATGGGCACCATTTTCCTTCTACGCTGTGTTACTATGCTTATAACCTCACTGTCAGTGCCTGGCAGACATTTACAATGCAGTGGAAAGGTATGTATGTATGCCAGTATGTGTCAGACAGAACCTAGGCCCCGTGTAGTTCCCGGTCTCTGAAGAGACAAATAAAGAATACGATGACTGCACCCTCAGTCATGTTGTATAAAGTGACTGATATGAGGTTGCGCATGGCGCTGGCAACCTCATAATGTACAATACATAATACCACAGAAACCACCGCAAAGGACACCCCGTGAACTACATGGGGGCATAAATTAATTATATTTATACTTACTTAGTCGTTCCCCTTCTACCGTGAGGTGTAGAGGTTTGGAAGAGAGAGCGCCAGACTATCCTATCGGCTGTCTTCCTCCAGGCCTGGTTCCATTCTAGTCCTCGGTCCTTCAAAGATTGTCTAATGTTGTCCTCCCAGCGGACTCTGGGTCGTCCTCGGGGTCTGGATCCTTGGCTCTTTGTTTCCCATGCTTGTCGTGGTATCCGATCTTCTCCCATTCTGCAGACATGGCCAAACCAAATTATATTTATAATCATCACAAATACAGGGGATAAAAAAGTCACTGTGCACCTACCAATACCTGGTTAAAAGCACATGCTTTTTGATCCAAATTGCACCTATTAATATTAAGAGCCTTTTGTGTCCCACCGCTTGGTAAAGACCTCCCCTAATTTATTCCTGCTTTTTCTTTCACTTAGATGTTTTCTCAGGCAGTATCATTGTTTCATTGAAGGGGAGCGAGTCTGGATTGGTAGGTGCACAGTAACTTTTCTGTCACCCTTTGTTACTAACATAATAAACTTTTATAAATATAGCCACTATTCCAAAACATTGCAGAGAAGAATGGCGGAACTGATGTGCCAAAGGGTCTACTGAACGTGTCATGTACTAACATAATGCAGGGAAAACAAAATTTTCCACCTTCAGCATATAATCCATAGCCACTATTCCAAAACATAAAGCACCACCCTACAGTTTAGCAACACAAGCAGCATTCATTACTGTTGTAGCAGTGGTTTCTGTAGCAGTTTTACGTAATGAGGATGCCAGTCCCAAGCACGACCTCATATTGGTCGCCTCTAGCAACATACGTGAGGAAGCAGTCATCCAATTCTTTCTGTGTCTGATGGGACTATGTGTGGCACATTCTCGTTTGCTGTATTAGAATGTAATATATTTGTTAGCATCATAATAATGCTGGCTGTTTTCACATTTTCATGAAATTTCAGCATTATGGTGACTGGTATAGCCGATTTCAGCGGACGTTTGAAATATGGAAGGGCATGGGAATGTCTCTGCAAGGAGTTAGGTCATGTGGAGATTACATGTTCAGCGGTCACACCTCCGTTATTACTCTACTCAACTTCTTCATTACTGAATGTGAGTAATGTTCGTTTGTGAGTTTAACGTGTGTTGCTGATGTGGATAATATTTGTTGGTTTATGTGAGTAATGTCTGTTGGTTAAATGTAATGTTTGTTTGCTAATCTGAGTAATGCTTGTTATGTAATGTTTGTCTGTTGGCTAATGTGAATAGTGTTTGATGCTGCTATTTGTATGCATGGAAGTATATCTGGAGTCATCCTTATATGATCACCAGCTAAGCACAATGCTATAGTGTACAGATGTGGAACATGTGTCTGTAAGGCTAATTACACCCTCATTGACTCTTGAAATGATCCACACACTTCCAGGGATTCTCTCTGTGATGAAAAATATTGAGAACCCAACATTGCACACTAAGCTTGGAGGATTTACTTGAGCCCCAGACGTAAATCTGGATTTTAACTGGTTGGCTGCATGCAAGATGCAGGAGGATCTCACTGTGGACACATGATAGGCAGGGGGAGCTGAGAAGGGGCTCTTTGTAGGACATGACAATTCCTTGGGAGAGCCCAGAATCAGAGCACAGTATTTTAGCTCTGTATATTTGGAGAGCCCCCTTGGATGGCAGGGCATGCACAGTATGCCATGCGATTCTTCCTCCCAACTTGGGACCAGATGTGGTGATCCTTTAAATGCAAGCCAAGCTGAAGAATCTGGAGCTCATTACTTCAACTCAACACTTTTAAGAATGGCAGAAAAAACCACAGGAAAAGCCCTGATCTACAGTGCAGATAACACCAAGGAGTCTTCAGTTTGGTATTGGCTGCTAAAGAGCGAGAAGCTCTGCAGCGCTAGTTAAACAACAACATTGCTGCTAGTTGTGAAAGAAGCAGAGCTTAGAAAACATAATCTCTGTTTTTGTGATATAGGGAAAATAATTTGTAATTGATGTGTTGTCATTAAGAGAGTGCCCCATTCAGTCTTGGGAGATGTATGAAAAGGCAAAGAAAGAATATGACCACTGCTCCGTCAGGCATGTCCTAAAAGATGACTAATATAAGGTTGTTATATAGTACAGACAAAGTGTGAGGGACATATATCTAAATAAGAATACCAAGTGCAAGAGGAGCTTTCATTGAATTGGAAAGTGCATGGAAATCAAAAGAAATCAAGTAACACAAATAAAAAACAGACTATTCAACTTAAATGTCAATTCAGTCCAATTGTATGGCTCTGCAACATGAACACGCAAAAACAAAAACCTAGGAGTTGCAGACTTTCATAAATGGATGCTTGTGTAGAATGAAGGGATCAAAATGGTATGACAAGTTCATCCATGTGGAATGTGATAACCAGAGCCAGAAAAGTGCCAGTGGAACAAGAGATGAGAAGAAGATTCTGGTGATGGATAGGACACAAATCGAGGAAGCCTTCTTAAAGCATTATGAAGCAGTACTTGTTCTTTAACTCTTAGTATACGAGCGGCCTTCTAGAGAGGCCGATGATCGATCCCCGTCAATAGCGAAAATTTATAGCTGAATGCATGTTTAAAACCACTGAACAATTTAGTTACGTGCATGATATAGGGGTTTCATTTCTTCACATTTTGATATATAACACTTATGTTATCTTTATAAATAAATTATTTATTGCAAAATCTGTAATGGTAGTCATGAAAGGCAGCTCGTATACTAAGAGTTAATCCCCAGGGTAAGAGAATTAGAGGTAGACCAAAGAACATTTGGAGGAAAAAACTGGAGACAGAAGTGAAAGAGGGAGATGACATGGAAAGACCGTGAGCTGCTGAAACTGGACAGAAAGGCGTGGCATAAGTTTGTTGATGGTCTATGCTCCTTGGGGAGCTGAAAGGTAATGATAATGATTGTGAAGTTGCGGCTGGCCGCCTCAGGTAAAACCGATTGCTATGAGAACCATCTGTGCAAGAGTGCAGGAAGTGCTTTGACAAATGCTTCTTGCAAGTGAGTAAATAAGTAAATAAAGGTAATAATCAGGTACTCGTTGGACATAAAGGATGACAACAGAAAAGAAAATATAAGTGATAGGCTTACCGGGAATCAAACCTAGGACCAACCAAACAACGCCATTGCCTTGCTGTGACAGTATATCATGAAAGGACGCTCAGCCAATTTTGCACCCCTTGCAAGTGGACTGGTTACGGTGGTGGTAAAGCTGAAGCATCATTTGCTCTTAAATAGTGAAATAGGAGCAAAAAGAATTACGAGGGAAGGTCAAAAAGTAATGCCTCCTATTTTTTATGTATGTAAATACTGCATCGGTGTGCAATTTGTAAATTTAGCAGGATTCCTCAAACACTCTTCTGCACTGTATAGCATTACCAACCTGTTTCAGTAACAGGTGGCACCACTGTAACAATTTAAAAATGGCTGCCAAAGACGTTCGGTTAAAACAACGTTATGTCATAGAATTCCTCAATGCTGAAGGCGAGACCCCAATTCGCATCCACGAACGTTTGAAGAATGTTGATGGAGATTCAACAGTGGATGTTAGCACTGTCCGACGTTGGGTACATCGTTGTGATGAAGCTGAAGTAGGTCAATCCTCAGTGGCTGACGCAAAGCGGACTGGCCATCCGTCTACCGCAGTGACTCCACACAACATTCATCGAGTTGATGGCATCATTCGTGGTGACCGTCAGGTAACACTGGATGAACTTTCTTCCATGTTGTCCATTAGTAAAGGCAGTGTCCAGAACATCATTAAAGACCTGGGTTATTCAAAAGTTTGTGCAGAATGTTGACAGACAGACATAAAGAAACAAGGAAAACCATAGCTATCAACCTCCTGCACCGTTACGAAACTGAAGGAGAAGAGTTTTTATCGAATATTGTAACAGGTGATGAGACTTGGGTTTATTTTTTTGAACCAGAATCCAAGAGGCAGTCAATGGAATGGCATCACACAACATCGCCGACAAGAAAGAAGTTAAAAAGTTCACCATCTGTAGGGAAAGTTATGGCCTCCGTGTTTTGGGATGAGAAGGGTGTGATTCTTCTCGACTTTTTGGAACAGGGAAACACGGTGAATGCAGACCGTTACATTGAAACTTTGAAGAAGCTTAGAGGTCGTCTTTGGCGACTTTACCCATTAAAAGATCAGAGAACTGCAATACTAGGACACCGACCCCAAGAAAAAATATTATTCAATCTTTCATTATTGTTGACAGATACCCCCAGAAAATATTATTCAATCTTTCATTATTGTTGACAGATACCCCCAGAAAATATTATTCAATCTTTCATTATTGTTGACAGATACCCCCAGAAAATATTATTCAATCTTTCATTATTGTTGACGGATACCCCCAGAAAATATTATTCAATCTTTCATTATTGTTGACAGATACCCCCAGAAAATATTATTCAATCTTTCATTCTTGTTGACAGATACCCCCAGAAAATATTATTCAATCTTTCCTTATTGTTGACAGATACCCCCAGAAAATATTATTCAATCTTTCATTATTGTTGACAGATACCCCAGAAAATATTATTCAATCTTTCATGATTGTTGACAGATACCCCCAGAAAATATTACTATGTTCACATCATATCTTGGGTGCTCAACTTCTTTGGCATCTTCTTCTTACTGGCGGCACACGAGCACTACTCCATTGATGTCTTCATGGCCTTCTACCTTTCGTCTCGTCTCTTCATGTACTACCACACACTTGCCAATAACCGAGCACTGATGGCCCCAGATGCAAGACGTACGCGTGTGTGGTTCCCACTGTTTGCATTTTTTGAGTCAAAATGTGAAGGGCGTGTGCCAAACGAGTTTGAGCATCCTGTAGTGCATATTGTTCCATGTTTCAAAATGTTAACTACATGGGCTGTCTCATTATATGATAATTTTGATCAGAACAATGTACAAAGAAAACATTATGCTGAAGTTACAGCAGATATATCAACAAAGAACGAATAATCAAATATAAAATATAATGGCGTTTGTTTTGTGATACTTCGCCTCTGTGGTGCTTTCCATGAATGACTATTTTTAAAATGTTTGGTGTGAATAAATGATTACTGGCTGTATCTTTGGCCACGGGTAATGTTTTATAAATGATATCAGGTTAACAAAGGGGTAAGTCTTTGAGTGTGCATGTGATACAGCAAACATAGGAGCAGAAGTTGGTTATGTATACCATCTAGTCATGACAGACTTCATTATATTTTATTTAACCTTTTTAAATAGGGGGGGGTGGGGGGGGGGGGGGAGGGGGTGGGGGGGGGGGGGCGGGGGGGGGGGGGGGGGGGGGGTGGGGGGGGGGGTCTATCTGCAGATGGGGGGGGGGGGGGGGTGTGGGGTGGTGTTTATAACCATAAGGTTGTAATTTATTTGTCTATCATTAGATTTTTGTGTTGTTATGTATAACCTTCTGTTAATTTATGTATTAGTTTTCAGTGTTCTATAATATTGAGTTAGCAGTTTTGTTTGCCATCTATAGATTTTTTTTTGTCTACAGTCATTATGTTTATATTTCATTTGTCATTTGTAAGGTTATTTTTTTAGTTTTATTTAAAATAGTATGTTTTTAATTTATTTATATTTTTGCCCTTCTATAGATTGTTGTGGTCTATAATTTTAGGTTTACAGTTTCTTTGTCTGTCAGTGTAGGTTTTTTAAAATTTTATTTCATTTACTTACTAACTTAGTCGTTCCTCTTCTACCGTAAGGTGTAGAGGTTTGGAAGAGAGAGCGCCATACTATCCTATCGGCTATCTTCCTTCTGGACTGGTTCCATTCTAGTCCTCGGTCCATCAGAGATTGTCTCATGTTGTCCTCCCAGCGGACTCTGGGCCGTCCTGGGGGTCTGGATCCCTGGCTCTTAGTTTCCCAAGAGCCAGGGATCCAGACCCCCAGGAGCCGAAATTTTATTTTATGATATTCATAAATACCTATATTGGTATATGATGAAAATGAAGGTATACATACGTAGATTACTGGTATGCACAGGATAAATGCGTTCAGTAAAAAAAAAAATTGATTATGCAATGTAAAAAGAAACACGGAGAAGAGAACTGGGAGCAGAAATGAGAATAATGAGTAAGACATGGAAAGGCTTTGAGCTGATGGTACAGGACTGAAGAACTTTGCTGCATTTGCTGGAGCTCCATGCTCCATGAGGAGCTGAAGGGTAATGAATGAATAAATATATTGTAATGTTTGATAGTATACGTTTATAACATGTATGTGTATGTGAAAGTTATAACTTACAGTCTCATATATAGATGCCAATATGCCTTATAATCCTAAGTGTATAATCCATATGCCTTCCTGTGGTTGTATTTTGTGGCTTATAAATTCTGTCCATATAAAAATGTTTCAAAAGTTTGTATTCCAAAGCTTATTATATTATATAGCAAGACATTATATGAAATGAAAGATTAACTGTTAAGTGTTTCTGGAGGAGAGAAATTAATGAAGTTTTTTTTTTTTGTAAATGATATTTTGCCTCGTTGTGGTGAGGCGCATCCTGTTCAACATAGTCGGTTATATTATGGCACATGTCCAAATATAAAAGACCATTAGGTCTGATTACTAAGTCAATAAATGAAGTGACTTTCGTCTCACAGCATCAGAAATATGCCAGCACTGAATTCTGATATATGTAGCATCTGCATTCCAACATTTTGCAGGACCCATGTAGATTTAAGAAACTTCAGAATGAATATTGTTCTCTGAGAACTTTATCATTGGAAGCTTTTAATATGAGACAGATTCATTCAGGGAGACCTAGAAGTGTAAGAAGTGGTTTTTATATGAAGTAGTTTTTAAATGGCATTGGTTTTTTTTCTGCTAGATTAAGGCACATGTATTTTTGAGCTTTTGAAGAACTTAAGGCAGTGGTTAGCATCAAAGTTTGACCATTGCTCCATGTCAGAATCTTGGTGCATCGCTGTTACTCTGGTCTACAGGAACTACTTGTTATATTGATGGGGGAAGAAAAAAAAAACTAAAACCCTAAGTATTTTATTTATGTACAGGACATTGTGGGTATAACTAGAATCTGATTCTAGTCCTAGCTAGTCTAATGGTTAAATTGACACTTGTTACTGCTGATCCTTACCCAGGGAAAACTCTGATTTACCTCTGCCTAGGTAATTTACCCCTAGTTGCCAATCACTGGCTTAAGCTTCAACATTCTCAGGGTTGGTAGATTCCATGACATCAAGAAACCTAATCATTCAAATGACAGTCATCATCATCATGTGACGTATTCTCTCCAGAACTTTGTCTCCATTACAGCTGCTCTGAACGCATCACGATTCTGGGCAAGTCTACTTGCATCAACCAAAGACAAGTTCAGACTCTCTGTGATGTCCTGGGTCCACCGTCGTCTAGGTCGACCACTTCCCCATTTTCTAGGGACCATGCCTTCCATCCAGCATCAGAATGAATAAGGCAAGAACAGCCTTCTTTAGCCTAAACAACATCTGGAAGTCCTCCCAATACAGCACAAGCACAAAATTAAGATTATATCGGAGCTGTGTGCTTTCTGTGCTTCTCTATGGTGCGGAATGCTGGAGAGTTACAGAGAAGGAAATGTCGAAATTGTCCTCTTTTCACACAACATGCCTAAGAAAAATTCACCGAATCTTTTGGCCGAATACCATCACCAACCAAGATCTGCTTACTCGTAGCAAGCAAGAGGACATGCACACCATCATAGCTGGCAGACACTGGAGCTGGGCTGGTCATGTCCTCAGAAGAGACCCCGATGCCATCACAAGAACAACTATGCTTTGGACCCCTGAAGGAAAACGAAAGAGAGGCCGACCAAAAACAACTTGGCGGAGGACTGTGGAGGCTGAGATGCAAAGAATGAACCAGAGTTGGGGCACTGTACGAAGGATGGCCACCGACCGAGCAAAGTGGAATCAATTTGTTGTTGCCCTACAAGACGCCACTAGGCGTGATGGCCACTGACTGCTTTGACGGTCGGTGGTTAAGGATCTAAGAAGAAGAAGATGCCTTCCATCACTAATTTTTCCATACTATTATGTCTTTTTATATGACCGAAAAATTTCAGCTTCCTTATTGCGATGGTATTTAGGAGCCAATTTCCTCTACATTTAGTGAGTGCAGTACTTCTATTTTGTTATTTTTTTCTGTCCAGGGTGTTCTCAGCATCCTTCTGTAGCATTTCATTTCAAATGATGTAACCTTTTTTGCAACTGTTTTATTGAGTGTCCAAGTCTTGCCGGCCGTGTGTTGCTACTGGGAATATACATGCTCTGATCAGTTGTAACTGTTTTTTTGCTTGTGCCTTGCCATAGGTTTTTCATTTAAATAACAGTCACACTTGTAAAATTCAATGTCTAGTCCAGTTTTATGTATGTATGGAATGAGTTTTTGAACTTAAATGATGCAACAAATGACTGTAAGCTGTGAGATGTATACGCGAGAGAGGATACTTAGCATATCATGAAAGATTTATCCAGTAAAGAGATCCTGAAGCTGTGAACAGAAAGCGGGTAAGGACGTAAAGGAAAGAGAACTACATGTTACTGACATCTTATCATACAAAGAGGGTGGAACTAATATTTGTTGGGAACTGAAGAAAAATGATAGGAGATGTAGGAACAAACAGTAAAAGACATGGGTTTGTTACCATCTGAAAATGACCAGAACCAAATGATGAGTAATGTTTTAGAATGGTTTAGATAAGAAAGAAATTGAAATCTAAAGACTATCAACAGGCCTGATGAGAAGCTTAATGGGCTCCTAGGTTACCTGTTTTTCAGGGCACCAGAACTTCAACAATAATAATTTTTTTTTAGGTTAGCCTGTTACCAAGCCCATGGGGGCTATAGCCCCATGATCCCATTTTCCCACACACACTTAATGGGATGGTAGATTATTCTTGGGTATAAAGATGGTGGTATGAAACAAGTTTCACAGTTGTGCCCAAGAGTTTTGTTGTTTCTGAAGTTATGAATACTGAATCATTTGTTGGTCATATTTTTTTAAAAAGTTTTTCAGTACTAAGCAAACAATATGGGTTAGGTCCAACCAAAAAATGGTCATCCTCATGTGTGTTAATAGTGGTCTTTAGCAGATGCATTATTGTGATATTCATGTACATAAATATCTTTATTGTTGTGTATGGAAAGGAAGGTAAATATATGTAGATTACTTGTGTGCCTATAGTATACATGCTTTTGTGAAAAAATTATTACTTATGCAAGGCAAAATGGAGGTTGATAGAAGATGATGAAACAGTAGTGCAAAAAACTGTACTTATCGGCTTGTGGCACTGCCTACCAGGTTAATACTTACTTACTTTTTCGTTTTGTTGTTGCCGCAATGCATAGTGGCGAGCTGATGTTTGCGTTTTTAAGCTATGTGTGTTACATTGGCTGCTATGAGTCCAATAGATTTCTGTGATGTTTTCTATCCATCCGCCTCATGGTCATTTCCATACCCTAAAACCAGATAGTCTACTCTTGTAGGTGCATAGTGGTAATTTATTAGGCTCTGTTCTTATAAGATGGCCAAACATTGACTGTCTCTCTTTATACTTGATGCAGGATGTAGTTCCTACAGTTTTTCTGATGTCATTATTTCTCACTCCAGGTTCGTATCCAAATAAAAACCTAAAAAACGTCACACAGAAATATGTAATAATGTATAGTCAGTTTTTATTTGTTTTTGAACTCCTCAGAAAATAATTATTCTTTTAGAATATAAAACAGGTCATTGAAAAAATTTTAAAACACATTGGTGGAAGGACAAAATATTATTTACACACTGTTAATATTGTTAACAAAATCTTGTGTTGTATCAGGATCATCCCTCCTCATTTTATTTTTGGCTCATTGCTCAGACACTGTCCCAGGATTTATTGCAGACTGTTTACGTTGTTGCAATAATTTCATTTTCTACATCAAGCTTGTCACTATCATCTGCACTGTCATATGGCTATATTTCAGGTTGGAGTTGATAATCTGATTCATTTTCACTGTCATCTGCGTACTCATTACAGCCTAAATTAGTTTCGTCATCCAAGATTTCTTCAGATAATTTCCTAGCTTGGTCTGAAGGGCACTTGCTTCCTAGCTTGATGAACCATGGTTCGATCCCCAGTTGAGGTGGGATTTTTTAGACCGCAAACGGCTTCGGCGTCGACCCAGCCTCATGAACTGGGTACCAGAGCAACTCGGGGAAGGTTAAGGCGGCCGGGGTGATACTGACCACATCACCCCTAGTGTGCCGATGGTAAAAAAAATATGGGCCTAATGCTATATTCTCAATATGCCTCAATGGCTTTTTCATTTGTTGAATTATGTGTACCAAAGTGGAAGCTCATCATTGTATTTTAAAACATTTGTCAGATTAGATGTTTGATAACAAGTACATTCTGAGATACAGAACTTTTAAGTTAGTATCTAAAAATAGTAACAAATTTTTCAAAAATTTATATTATTTGCAATAAATCAAAATTTTGATAAGATATCAGAAATTGGATCTGAGAAAAGTGGTATAGTCCAATGGAAAGTATCTATCTCAAAACTCATGTTTATTGACTAAGAAATAAGAAAGTTATAAGAATTTTACAAACATACAACAAGGTTCCAAGAAATTCATGGTTTTCTTCGTAGGAAAAGCACAGTTTCTTATAAAAAATATACAGTTTGCAAAATCAAAACACGCCTACTTAGAATGTGTTCTGACAAAGGATTTTGACATTACTTAGATTCAAGAGAATATAAACTGTTAGAACAAAGTCTAATCCGAGTTTTTATTTTTGACCTATTTGAACTTAAAATGAACTGCTGCTCCTCCCTTTCAAGAAGAAAGGATCGCTTGTTGTATTGGCTGTGTCTGACCTCTGTGCCTTGCTTCTGTCATTCCAACATTTTGGTGAAGAACAATACAAAGATAAAATATGAAAAGAACAAGTTCTCATGTTTAACATGATTGGTTTCTAAAACTTTGATGCCCTACTTTCTTTGTTCTTTAGCAGGTTAACACCAAGGCAAAATAAGAAATTTAAAAACGAAACAAAAACATGGAAAGATCCTAGAATACGCTGTTGACATTATCATCGTGGGATAACCAGAAAAAAAAGTTGTCCAGTAGCAGATACTGTCTTAGAGGAGTGAAGTGTTAGAAACTTCACTAAACTCTGCCTCCTGTTTTTGAGTAGAATAAATTAAAATAACCTTTAAAAATTTTTAAAGTAGATTAGATTAAAAAAAACTCCTTTAAAAAAAAATATATATATGGTAGCCAATGCTGTTCATAAGTCAAGAAAAGAATTATGCAAATGATTATATCAAGAGATACAAGAAAGAGTTGAGTATATGTGTGTTTTACGAGGGCAAGTCAGTAAATAGGTCACAAATGGCTATTAAAAATAAACTAAATGAGATACGAACTTGAAAACCATTTGTTATTGCACTTACATTTCCCCTTATTTCTCAACATAATCTCCACCAACATTGATATACTTATCCCATCGCTTTATCAGTGCCTCAAAACCTGCAGCATAGCAGTCTTTGGTCTGCTGTCTCAGCCACATTCGCACCTCACGTTCAACCTCTTCGTTATCAGCAAAATGTTTGCCGCCAAGGTGATTTTTTAGTGGACCAAACAGGTGGAGATTGCTTGGGGCTAAGTCGGGGCTGTAAGGCGGATGTTCAAGAAGTTGCCACCCTAGTTGTTCAGTTTTCTCCTGGGTTAATTGAGCCATATGTGGTCCTGCATTGTCATGATGGAGCAGTACTCCTCTAGTCAGTAGGCCTGGACGTTTTCTTCGAATTGCATCTTGAAGCATCAACAGAACTTCACAGTACAATGCAGCATTCACGTTCTCACCTTTCTTCTGGAAATGGGTTAACAGCACTCCTTGAGAATCCCAAAACACTGTAAGCATAACCTTCCCTGCTGATGGCATAACCTTGAATTTCTTGGCAGAAGGTGAAGAAGGATGTTTCCATTGCATTGAAGCACGATTTGATTCGGGTTGGTAGTGATGACACCCATGATTTGTCCACATTAACAATCCTGTTAAGCATGTCTTCTCCTTCATCTCCATACCGAGAGAGATGTTGCAAGGACAGGCCCATTCAGTTCATTTTGTGTTCCTAAGTCAGTTGTCTGGGCACCCACCTTGAGCACACTTTCTGGAAATTCAAACGATCATTTGTCTATCGTTACTCGCCTGTCAGCTCGAATCATCTCCCCCACCCTCCACACAGATACTTCTGTCGCAATCTGAAGAGGACGACCAGGTCAGTCTTCAGCAATTTTTGAGCATCCTTGATAAAATTTGTCGACCCAGTTATGCACCGCTTTACACAACAAACACTTCTCCCCGTAAATAGGAAACATTTCCTTATGAATATCCTTTGCAGGAAGTCCTTTTGCCCCAAAAAATGCACAACAGCATGCTGTTCTTCGGTCATGCACTCCACGAGCACGGTCGCCATTTTTATCTGAGCTGCGCATGCAACACCTAGTGTCTGCTACCTAAAGTAATCATCAAGCTGGATGTTGCTGCCACCTAATGACACGTTTAGAAACTACCAACTACAATTTTCAGCTATCCCATATCAGTTAGTGACCTACTTACTGCCTTCCACATGTATTTTTAAGAATTTTTAAGGGGATAAAGAAAACATGGAAAAACCTTGATCTGATAGCACAGGACAGGAAGACTTGGTACAAGTTTGTTGAAGGCCTTTGCTTCATGGTGAACTGAAGTGGTATGATAAAGTACTTAACAGCTTTAAAGTAAGAAATAAAGATTAGAATGGCTTTTACCTTACAGAAATAAGTTTTTTTTTTAAAAAACATCCAAAAAAATAAACACAAAGTAAGCATGTACAACTGAAAAGCTCAGTCTAAAGGGGTGATGGTGAAGAAATGTACAAAATGTTCGAACTATTAGATTGAGATAAGTAGAAAAGTACATAAGAAAAGAAGTATAAAATATGTTGCTGTGACAAAGGATCTCAGTAGTTTGGAATGCATAAGAAGAACAAGAAGAAACCTTGAGGAAGTGACACTTATTTCAAGTTTGAACTGAAAAAGATGGTGAAAGTAGGACATATATAGCATCTGGCAAGTTATAGCACATGAATATGGGAGTGATATATTAGCAGACAAACTCTAATATATCACTATTTGACAGAAACAGTGGCAAACAATCTGTAAGGTATAAATATGTGATAGGTGCAACAGCAAAAAATCTCTGAGATACAAATATTTAACAGATACAATAGCAAACAATCTCTGAGATAAAAATATTTGACAGATACAATGGCGAACAATCTGTAAGGTATAAATATGTGACAGGTACAACAGCAAACAATCTCTAAGATACAAATATTTGATAGATACAATAGCAAACAATCTCTAAGATACAAATATTTGACATACAGTGATGAACAATCTCTAAGGTACAAATATTTGACAGATACAACAGCAGACATTCTCTAAGATACAAATATTTGACAGATACAACAGCTAAAAATCTCTAAGATACAAATATTTGACAGATGCAACAGCTAACAATCTCTAAGATACAAATATTTGACAGATACAACTGCTAACAATCTCTAAGTTACAAATATTTGATAGATACAATAGCAAACAATCTATAAGATACAAATTTTTGACAGATACAATAGCAAACAATCTCTAAGATACAAATATTTGACAGATACAACAGCATACAAACTCATAAACATGAATATGGGACTAATATAGTCATAATCTATATGTCATGTATGTATAGTATTGATATAATGACAAACAATCAATGTGTGAAAGATACAGTGACAGACACTCCTTAAGACATGACTAAAAGACACAGACATAGAATATAATGGAGAGCATCAACAGAGGGAAAAAGATGGAATGATCAGAAATGAGACACTAGAAGACCAGCACTATAAGAAAATTGTCTCATTTTACAGGGAAAAGACAAAGATAATGACAATAAATGCAGGAAATGGTAACAAGATTGCACTTGAAAAAAATGCCCCTTCAAGATTTAGAATCGTACGCATATCTTGGCAGCAATATAGACAGAGTTGGAGTAAGAGACAGTTATTTCAAAATAATGATACAAAAAACTAGATGAGCTTTCTTTGCATTGGAAAATATATGGAAATGAAATGAAATAAAGTCCAGCACAGCAATAAGAATCTTCAACTCAAATTTCAAGTCAATCCTATTGTATGGCTCTGAAACATGGAGAACAACAAATACAACAACAAAAAGGTTATTCATAAATGGCCATATTTCAAGAAAATAATAATTGGAGTGGTATAACAAGTTCACTGAAGTGGAACTGCTGGCAAGTGCCTGTGGAATATGAGATGAGAAGAAGACGCTGGCGATGGATAGGACACACATTGAGGAAACCTGTTGATAGCATTACAAGGCAGTTCTTGTTTTGGAACTCTTGGAGTAAAAGAAGCAGAGGTAGACTGACAAACACACGGAGAAGAGAACTGGGGACAGAATGAAAACGTTGTGTAAGACATGAAAAAATCATGGGCTGATGGCACAGGACGTGGCATGTGTTTGTATGTTCTGTGGTGAGGTACAGTGTATTGATTGATTGTTCAGTGACATCAGTGTATTGATACTCGTAAGAAGTTTATATTGGTGATGTTGAGGTTGACTTTGGGGATCAGCTGCTTAAGCAGATACAAAAATAATGATGATGAGGTTGACTTCTGTTGTTGGCCATGAACCGTCACATGTTTGTAGTAGCTGCTGGCTTGTTCTAATGACCCTTTTCCTAACAGTCTGACTAATTGTTCAACAAAAAAGACATCACTGTTTCAGACTCTTACTCCAATTCACTTTTAACTCATAAAAACATCCTGAATTGAGATCTGGACACTTCCCTCCCCTACCCCCAAATGTTTTTCAAATTTTATAGCTATTTTCATTTAAAAAAAAAAAAAACTAAATATAAGTAGCTGCATTATTGCATCCCTATATGATATATTTCCTAGCTTGGTCTGAAGTGCACTTGCTTCCTAGCTTGATGAACCATGGTTTGATCCCCAGTTGAGGTGGGATTTTTTAGACCGCAAACAGCTCCGGCGTCGACCCATCCTCATGAACTGGGTACCAGAGCAACTCAGGGAAGGTTAAGGCGGCCTGGGTGATACTGACCACATCACACCTAGTGTGCTGATGGTAAAAAAAATATGGGCCTAATACTATATTCTCAATATGCCTCAATGGCTTTTTCATTTGCTGAATTATGTGTACCAAAGTGGAAGCTCATCATTGTATTTTAAAACATTTGTCAGATTAGATGTTTGATAACAAGTACATTCTGAGATACAGAACTTTTAAGTTAGTATCTAAAAATAGTAACACATTTTTCAAAAATTTATATTATTTGCAATAAATCAAAATTTTGATATCAGAAATTGGATCTGAGAAAACCACCGCAGCAGAAGAGTGTGTGAATGCTTGGTACAGGCTTCCTGCAAGAAGACCAGCTGTAGTAGTGGCTTTGTGCTCCATAGGGAGTGAAACGGGAAATGATAATATTTGTTGTTTTATCTTTGTGGTATGCAAAATATTTCAGTTTTCATACTCTTTTGCCATGCCTAGTCACACACTGATTATTATTCACTTCTACAAATATAATTGGGGCATTCCTGGACATCTATTACTCACTAACTTGTCATGACATACCATATGCTTTCATCACTTCCTTGCTCTGCTTCTTCTTCGCTCAATATTTTCCTATTGTCACATTTTTCAAAATCCTCCTTTCGAAGTACATGACCAGCTAATTTTGTATTTCTTCTTTTTATTTTTGTTAGCATCAGTTTTTAAATATTTTTTTCTTTTCCTTTAATAGTCGAATTCATTGTTGTCCAGGCTAAAACTGGACTGATTTTTCTGTTTACATTCCATTCTGCCGTTGCTTTCTATGTTGCTGATTTTGATCATACAGGTTTGTTTGTAAATAACCGTAACATCTTGACATATTTCTTTGAGGTGAATTGTTCTTTGTCTTCTATTTTCCTTTAATATTTCTCATTTTAAATTCATTGTTACCCAGGGTAAACTAGTGTTCTCTTCAGGAACCATGTTTATGTTTCTACATTTGATTTTTCTATTTACATCCCATGCCACTCTTACTTACTTTGTTGCTAATTTTGATCACACAGTTTTGTTTATTAATAAACTGAATATTTTGACAGATTTCTTTGAGGTGAAATGTTCGTGATTTTAGAGGCAAAATATTAACAAAACAATTTTTCCCTTCACCCCTTTTTGCTCCTGGAGTCTCCATCATTATGAACACTAACATATTGAAATGCAGTTCGATCGCATCTTATGCTGTTGCTTCTGAGGACATGTTGTAAAGTCAAAAAAACTTCTTATAGTATAAATAGGGTAGTAGCCCTAGTAAGCCTCTCTAAATTGTTCAGTTTTAGAATAAATGCTAATTTACATTATTCTTTCACTAAATTTATTGTAAAATATATTACAATTTGAAATTAAAGCTAAAACAAAGAAATAGTTTAATTAAGAAATTTAAATGATATGACCTCTCATCTCATCTCATAATCGTACCCTCTTCTACCCCGTGAAACGAAGTGTAGAGGGGACCCAAGTGCACAAGGCCCATGGGCAGGACATGTAATCGAAGTGACTTGGCAAACAGGTGATTAGCCCATTGTGCCCGCGATATGACCTTATTTTACTTTTATTTCTGAAATATTCTTCTTGCATCCTTAGCCCCTGACTGACAAAACAGTCAGTGGCTATCACGCCTAGTGGCATCTTGTAGGGCAGCAACAAACTGTCCCCATTTTGCGCATTCGGTGGTCTGTTTCTTAAATAGGGTGTTACTAAATAATTTGTATGTATGTATAAACAAATTCTTGTAAATAATTAGAATAATTTACAATAATTTGCAATGAAAGCTTTTTATAATTTTACCCCCTTGGCCAGCTAAGCTGAATCTGTGCAGGTTAAGTCCACATAAGATACAATCAGTCTGTAAATGAAAAACAATCGGTGAACAATCAGTGACCTTATAATGGGTTTATGCTGATAACATCAACTTTATTTATGAACAGTTATTGAGCTTTTTCACACAGTTTCTAGTTCTGAAGTTATATTGAACCATTTTTCAAGAATACTGTGTTTTTGTCTTTCTTGCAGTGACTTATTGTTAGTTTGTTTTGCTAATGTTTAACAAGAATGTGGAATTACTTGAGCACATTTAAAGTAAAAGCTGTATTTACAATACCAAAGTCAAGTGACTAGATATCTGAAACAACCAGACTTATTAGTCAGTACGGACCTCAAGACGCAGCAATAGAGACTGCAGTCAGCGACTCATAGCTTGACTGCCTGCGTCAGGACCAGCGAACCAGAGCTGGTCAAGACCGCACTCCACCTCCACGTGGTGGTCCTGGAAACAGTCTGCAGCTGTGCAGTCTGGCTGAGCGAGTGTGGATCGAAATGGGAAGGCAAACCCGGTCCTAAAAAATGCCGTGCAGAAGTCGGATGTGTCGACCGAAAGGTGCAGATATCACAGCTTAGGCGTAAACAGACACAGCGCAACCACCGTCCTTTTCAGGACGAACGAAGAAGAAGAAGAATTAGTCAGTACAAAACAAGAAACGGTTCAAACACACATCAAGAAGGCATTAAATGTGAGGTATATTAGGGACATGTGAGATGAGATTAACGGTGTGTGAGAGAGTTTAATGTATCGGTACAGGGAGACGTGGTAATATTAGTGTTTGACATGGTTTTCTGTACCTTTATCATATCATTAGAGCGTCTGATTGGCAGAGTGGTTAGAGCTCTGGTCTCTCACAGCACAGGTGCCGGGTTCGATTCACACTATCGACACACTTCTGTCTACCCAGCTGTAAATTAGTACCCGACTTTGTGCTTAGTTAAGAAAGGAAAAGGTTGCGAGGAAGGAAACTGGTCACCCCACCTCTCGATGCTGGACCTAGTATAGTGAAGTCTCTAACACTTCACTTCCCTATGGCAGTATCTGCTATGGGACGACCTTTTATCATATCATCATCATATCCTTTTGTGCTCCTTATGGAGCATAAAGCCATGACTGCAGCTAGTCCCTTTTGTAGGAAGCATGCACCAAGCAGTCACTGGCTATTATAGCTGTGGTTTCTGTGGCATTTTGTTTACATGATGAGGTTGGCAGCCTAATTCACATCTGCATATTGGTGGCCTTGTATGACATGCCTAAGGATGCAGTAGTCATATTCCTCCTCCCCCCAGGAACTACACAGTCCGAAGCACACATCTAGTAGACATTAAATGTGAGGTGTGTTAGTGATGTGTGAGACTAAAGTAACAGTATGTGGAACAGCTTACTGTATAGGTATTAGGAGACATAGGTATGAGGTATATTGATGTTTGATACTGTTTTCTGTACTTTTATCACATGGAACAAGGAATATTAGTGGTCGGTTAGATAGTTTACTAATCAGCATCACAAGACATTAACTTGTAACATATCGCTGATCTGTTAAACGGTTTACTATATCAGTATCAGGAGAAATAGGTATGAGATGTATTAATGTTTGATAACGTTTATTATATCTTAATCATATGGAACAAGGAATATTAGTGGTTGGTGAGATAATTTACTTTATCAGTATCACAAGACATTAACCTGTAACATATCGCTGATCTGTAAAACAGTTTACTGCATTAGTATCAAGAGGAATAGGTTCGAGATATATTAATGTTTGATAACGTTTGTTATATCTTTATCACATGGAACAAGGAATATTCATGGTTGGTGAAATAGTTTACTTTATCACTATAACACGACATTGACCTGTAACATATTGCTGATCTGTACGACAGTTTTCTATATCAGTATCAGGATACTATATCAATATCAGGATCCTGTATCATCAGCTCATGATTTCAGTAATCGAGTACAGGCTAGGAATACTCACGCTGTCAGTGTCACAATGTGAACGACTGGAATGCATTTAAAATGAAGGGATGCGACTAGTTTTGGGCTGTACGTACGCATGATAACCCCATTGTGACAATGAGATACATGCTCGGGATTGCTGTCGATTAAATCCAGATATGCGATGGCCCAGGCAAAAGCATATATGTGGGTAACCACTGACAAAAGACATCCCCTACATGAGAATGTAGCTGACATCAAAGGAGCAAGAATCAAGAGGGGGATGTCATGGATGGCACAAGCAGAGGCTACAATTGGTCAGGTGACCAGGGTTGAAAATGTATCCAAAGGTGAAGAGTGGAGTGTCAGCGGAGAACTGGATAAACTACCAGCAGGTCATCATTAACCTTGGCAGAGAGTGCAGGTCTCAGGGCAATGGAAAAGCAGAGCTGGAGATTAATCAGCTGATAAGTGATCATGCTGGGGATGATGATGCCATTGTGTACACTGATGGGTCTGTAGTGCGTGGTGAGAAATCAGGATGGGGCTTCTCTGTGAGAATAAAGGGCAGGGTTGTTGCTGAACAGAGTGGAGCCTACATGACAACAACCTCCAGCATGAGAATGGAGGTAGAGGCAGTTACTACAGCACTGAGGTGGCTGTCTGAAACTCCATCAACCAGGGCAGTTATATTGTCAGACTCTCAAGCCATGCTTCGGAAAGTTCAGAACGGATGGCTGCAGCAGGAATGGAAAAACATCAATAGAATCCTCAAGTTGTTAAGAACTGGTGTGAACCTACTGTCCTGGTCATGCAGGGGTACGTGGCAATGAGGAGAGCTGACAGACTGGCATCGAGAGCACCCATAGTGGGGACACTGGAAATGGATAAGGGAGAGATACTAAGGGCTATTAATGATCGCCTGCTGGATAATGACACTGCAGTGGATGAATCAACAAGGCTGAGGCTGTTGGAGTTTGGCATCAAAAGTGGGACTAGCAGAAATGGACGTGAGAGAGGATGCATCTGTCATACATTCAACCAGCATGCTACAGGTACAATTAGCATTGATACTCTTCGACATTTGCTGAAGGAGACTGAGCACCTATGGCTTGCCTGGAGTGCAGTGAGGTCGATTCTGATTAACAATAACAATATCAGGAGAAATAGGTATGAGGATATTAAAGTTTGATAGTGTTTATTGTATCTCTATTATATGCAACAAGGAATATTAGTGGTCGGTGAGTTAGTTTACTTTATCAGTATCACAACACATTAACCTGTAACATATTGCTGATCTACCAGACATTTTACTGTATGAACATCAAGAGACATAAGTATGAGATATATTAATGTTTTATATTGTTTATAGTATCTTTAATTTTAAGACACTGGAACAAGGGATATTAGTGGTCACAGAGTAATTTACTTTATCAGTATAATGAAACAGTAACCTGTAACAATATGCTGAACCGTAAGACAGATTACTGTATCAGCTTAGGTGTAAGATAATATTTAGTGTTTTATACTGTTTACTTTACTTGTATCATAAGACACTGAATCAAGGAATATTCATGGTTGGTGAGATAGTTTGCTATATTATCATCAGACATCAGAGTTGGGTGTTTCAGACACCAGAATGAGACGTACTGGTTTTCTGTGAGACAGTTTACTGTATCATTATCACGAGACAGTAACTAGTAGCATATTGCTTGTCTGGGTGACAGTTTACTGTATCAGTATCGTGAGACAGTAACTTGTAGTATATTGCTCGTTTGGGTGACAATTTACTATATCAGTATCATGAGACAGTAGCTTGTGGCATATTGCGTGTCTGGGGGACAATTTACTATATCAGTATCGTGAGACTGTAGCTTGTAGCATATTACTTGTTTGGAAGACAGTTTGCTGTATCATTATCATGATACAGTAGCTAGCAGCATATTACTTGTCTGGTTGACAGTTTGCTGTGTCAATATCATGATATGGTAGCTAACAGCATATTGCTTGTCTGGGTGACCGTTTACTGCGTCAGTATCATGATATGGTAGCTAGTAGCATACTGCTTGTCTCTGTGACAGTTTGCTGTGTCAGTATCATATGGTAGCTAGTAGCATATTGCTTGTCTGGGTGACAGTTTACTGTGTCAGTATCATGATATGGCAGCTAGTAGTATATTGCTTGTCTGGGTGACAGTTAACTGTATTATTATCCAAAGACATCAGATATGATAGAGTGAGGTATATTAGTTTTCTATAAGAGAGTTAACTGTGATATTGTCATGAAAAATTAGTTTGTAGCAGTTGAAATGAACAACAGTGGGGCATGTTCTTCAATAAGTCACTCACATCGTTTGGGCCAGGGTTAAGTTTAGGTTTCCTAAACCCAACCATAAACCTTATAGCTATGACATTTTTTTATGGCTGTATCGAACACATGGCCCACTATTCTTCATTTTAACAGCTTGTAGCATATTGCTGGTCTGTGAGACATTTATCCAACAATTACAAATATTATATCATGCATTGTGATTTTCACACTTCATTGGACAGTATTAATTATTGAGTGTAATGAAACCAAGTGTGTCTTTTCAGTATTACTTCGCCATGCAGTTTGTTATTGCCTTAGATATTTGGGATTAAATCTTTCAGTTTAAATTTAGAAATGCAAGTGTCCAGGATTTCTATAATATTTGTCTGTTGTATTTTGTTGTGTTTATATAATTAGGGTTCCAAAGGTTGTTATAGCCGGGAGTTGTAGTGAGGATAAGCTCTCACTGCAGATAAATGCTTCTATGGCACGTGCCTCAAATAGCCTCTGACAACCAAACCCAGCTCCCGGTCTTCATGTGTGGCTCTATTTGAGCCTGGTGGAACTGTTTCTACTGACGGGAGAAGGGCGAAGGCGAATCACTGGCGCCTTAAAACCAGTAGCTTCGGGCAGATAGGGCTTGTGATCCTTGGATGGTAGCCTATCTAAGAGAAGGTAAAACTCTGAATTCAAACCACTGCTGCCTAGCGGGAATATCCATTTATGGGAAAGGCTTCGGGAGCAAACCCTGAGGAAAAATCCAGAGTTGGAGTCCCTAAGTCAGTCTAATGTTGATTCGACATTATTCTGGCAACTCCTGCGACCTGGCTGGTACCAGACTGTATCGGCTACTGCCATTCCTTTGGATCTACCAGCTGCGTGGAGAGGGGGAACATGCTGCATGGGCAACAGCTTGATCTCCATATAACTGCCCAAGCTCGCGCCCTGGAGAGGACACCCCAGCTAACCCAAAGGTGTTGGCAAATTTCCCATAGTCAGTTTTGACTGAAGGGGCTATTATTATTATTATTATATAATTAGACATGCCTTTTGTCACTCAGGGAGATGGAAGCAGAACAGTCTAAATAAATATATACCAGGGATGTGAAATAATTTTGCCAGGGGACACGTGGCGAATTGGCAACAAGTGTGGTGAATGTTATCATTAGACCTAGCATGTTTTTCTTCTTTGGTCCTTGGCTGCTAACTGACAAAGCAATCAGTGGTCATCACGCCTGGTGGCATCTTGTAGGGCAGCAAAAACTGTCTCCACTTTGCTCGGTGCTTCGGTGCCGACAGTTAACAGCATAAGATTAATAGGTGACTACGTTTAATATAATGTAAATAATTGTTAGTTAGTGTACGCGATACACACGATTGATTATGACGTGTATGCGTTGGTATGTCACGCACCGTGACTAGGTTACCACACCCTTTTCTTAGATGACCGTCAAACGGATAAGACGTGTCCTATAATCCTTCCAGTGGTAGGCATGATATTGCCGCACATATGTTATTGCAGTACGGACATGGGTCAGTCCGATATTCTTATGAAGAGAGGAATGTATCGAGGTTAGTAATTTTAACTAAAGTCAAGGAAGGATGAAATTATGGTCCACATTCGTTTTATATCGCCAGACGTCTAATCTCATTGTCGGCCGTTGGATGTCCCAACCGCGCGTACATATAGTTACGACGTTCTGACTATAGTGTTGCATATTATTGGACCAGGACTATAATGCATGGATAGCATTTATGATGTATGATTCAATTCTAATATATAATGTTTTCATAATCAACCTCCATGGACTGTCTACTGTTTGAAATGTATATTAAAAATTGTGTGGACTCGAGAAGAGACTTATCACGTTCATTGAAGTTACAAATTCAACAATTATGATACTGAGTCAAACCTTGTGACAGACAGAAAGTATTAACTCACATTCGCGTAACTATTCCAACAATAGCACGATCAAGAATTAATGAATCAAATGACCAGAACTAAGAAGCTTATTGAATCAATGAGAACGGTGGCTTTTCACAACGACCACTGAAATAGAAGACGGGGCCGCAACAACAATAAAAGAAGTGAATCGTATAAAGCCCCGCAACATCTGGTTCATGCTTAGCATCTTGCCTCCAGTTCTCCGCCAGGTGGAGCTTTTGGCCGTCCTTGCTTTCGCTTTCCTTCTGGAGTCCATAGCATGGCAGTTCTGGTGATGGTGTCTGGGTCTCTTCTGAGGATGTGGCCAACCAAATTCCAGTGTCTACCTACTGTGATGGTGTGCATTGCTTCTTGGTGGCTCAAAATTAGCAGTTCTTGGTTGGTGATGGTGTTCGGCAAGAAAATTCTAAGAATTTTCCTAAGGCAGGTTGTGTTGAAAGAGGACAATTTGGACATTTCCTTTTCTGTTACAGTCCAGCATTCTGCACAGTACAGAAGTACAGAAATTATGCAGCTGTCATATATTTATAATTTAGTGTTTGCACTGTACTGGGAGGATTTCCAGATGTTGTTAAGGTTGGTGAAGGCAATTCTGGCTTTATTCATCCGGCTACTGATCTCTGTGCATGATCCGCCATCTGGTGTTACTATGCTTCCTAAGTATGTCAATGTGTGTGTATTTTCCAGCTCTTGGTCCCTTATTTTTATGGGTGCAGGATTTCTTACATTTAATGTCATGACTTCTGTCTTCTTGAGATTAATGTGTAGTTTTACCTGTTGGCTATGTTTATTCAGTCTCTCTGTTTTTTCTTGGATATGTGGATGTGAGTGTGCTAATAGTGCAGTGTCATCTGCGATTTCTAGATCTTCCAGTGTAGAGAATGCTGTCCATCTTATTCCTCTAGGGGCATCCACTGTTGTCTGGCACATCACCCAGTCTATGACAGTTAAAAACAGAGTAGTTGATAAGGGGCATCCCTGCCGCATTCCTATTTTCACCTCAAAAGTTAAGTTGCTGTGCCCAACACTGCATGTGAAATAAGCATATAGGCTTTTAATGATGGAGACCATGTACTAAGATATTCCATAAGCCCCAGTATTTTCCATAGGCTGTCCCTGTGTATGCTGTCAAATGCCTTTTCAAAGTCGACAAAATGTAAATTCAGCTGCCTGTGCCATTCTGAACAGTGCTCTGTTATGTTCCTGAGGATGAATATATGATCTGCATATTGTCTGTTTCTTCTGAATCCTGCTTTGTCCTTCATTTTATGGTCTAGTGCTCTTGAAAGTCTGTGAATAATTATTCTGCACAATATTTTGCTGGGAACTGATAGGAGACTAATTCCTCTCCAGTTGTTGCATTATGTTAGGTCACCTTTCTTTGGAATTTAACAATTATTCCTTTGTTCCACACCATTGGTGTTGTCTCTGTTTGCCAGATTTGTGCAAATAGTGGTTCTAATACTGTATCTCTACCGCTAATACAGGATCTGTTTTAAATAGCTGCATTTAAGTTGTCATGGCCTGGAGCTTTTCCATTCTTCATTCCTTTGATAGCTGTGATGATTTCTTCCCCACATGGAATATCTGTATTTATATCTAGATCATTTTCAGCCTCTGGAATGTTCAGTTGTGACTCTTGAGGTGCTTTATTTAGAGTTTCACTGAAGTGTTCTGCACATCTTGCTTCTTGCGCCTGTTCAGTGGTGATGTGATTTCTATTCTTGTCCCTAACTAGTGTTATGTTGTTTGTGCCCTGTTTTCCACTGATCGCTTTTGTTACTTTGTACGCTGTGCTTTGTTCATTCCTCAGTGCTGCTTCTTTCTGCCTGATTTTTAAGGTTGTCTGTGAATTTACTTTTGTTAGATCGGGTTTGAAGTTTTATCTCCTTGCTCAGCTGACTGTACTGTTCACTATATATTTCCTTCAGTCTAGGGGACTTTGCTTCTATTTTCTTTCTTTTGATTTCTTTTTTCATCCCAATGGTTTTCAACATTTCAGATGTAATCCAATCTTGTATCTTCCTTTCCTGGAATCCCAGGCAAGTTTTGCTACTTTCTCTGAATACTGTTGAAATTGTACTGAATTTCTGGTCAACATCTTGAACTGTTGTCTCTTCCTGACTCTTGGCAGTTTGATAACACTGACTAACAAAAAAAAACTTTTTTTTTCTTTCTCTAACATTTCTATGTTTTTCTGGTCAATTTTAATGCGCTGTTTTTAAATCTGCAAACCGTTTTTCTCTATCAGGTCGGGATCTCTAGAAATACGCAATTGAAGTTTTTTAACAAGGCATAAAGTATTATAACATCATTCATACAAGAAGTGTAACAGTTATGTAGGCTTGAATTTCTTTGCAGTCGACTTTCGTCGGTGAATGGCATGTGGTACATCGCGATGAAGCATCCAACAATAATCGGCAAGCATGGCCACACTCCACCGTCCTTGATAGCGTGATTCCATTACGGCGATATCTTGATGGAATCGTTCTCCATGTTCATCGCTGACTTCGCCAAGTTTGTCAGGGAAAAAGTCAAGATGCGAATCAAGCAAATGGATTTTGAGGGACATGTTACAGCCCATAATTCTGTATGCATCTATGCACTGCTTAACAATATGCATATAGTCGACAGATTTGTGATTTCACAGAAAGTTATCGACGATCGATTTGAATGCCATCCATGCGCGAAGTTCACTACCATGTAACAAGTTCTCGAATTGTTTGTCTGCAATAACTTTCCTAATCTGAGGTCCTACAAAGATACCTTCCTTTATCTTTGCATCGCTAACTTGCGGAAACTTTTCTCGAAGATAAGTGAAAGCTTTGCTCATTTTATCTAACGCTTTTACGAAATTCTTCATGAGCCCCAACTTTATATGTAACGGTGGTAAAATGATGCCGACTTTGTTAACTAATGGCTCATGTATTACATTTTTATGCCAGAGCTGCATACGATCCCTGATAGGCCACACCTTTCTTGCATAATGTTCCTGTCTGTTGCGGCTGTCCCATTCACATAGGAAGCAACAAAATTTAGTATACCCAGTCTGCATGCCCGTGAGAATTGCAATGACCTTTAGGTCTCCACAAATCCGCCATTGGTAGTCATTGTACTTTATTTTTGCCAAAAGTATAGCCATATTGTCATAAGTTTCTTTCATATGAACAGAGTAGGCGACTGGAATTGATGAAAATAAATTTCCGTTATGCAATAACACGGCTTTTAGACTAGTCTTGGAAGAGTCGATGAAAAGTCGCCATTCGTTGACTATGTGCTCACGACCGAGGTGCACCATTAGACCGTTTACATCTTTGCAATAGCAAATGCCATCATCCATCTCAAAGTATTGAACAAGTTCTCTGTGTCTATGACGAAATTTAGATATCGGAGTATTGGGCGCTAAAAGATTCCATTACTATTTGAAAAATAGCGTAACATATGTCATGCATCTTTTAGCAGTATAAAAAGTAGAATTATTTTGCATTTTATTAATTTTTAATAAGTTATATAGTAAAAATGAAACGGAGCAAATAACGGTTTCCCAAAAATATATTTATTCACAAATATCTTAAGAACCCGACGTGATAGAGATAAACGGATTTCAGATTTGAAATCAGCGCAAGAAACTGACCTAAGAACACTTATTCTTATATAAGAAAGAAAAATGTTGTTTGTCAGTGTAACCTTTCTTTATATCAGATACAAATGCTTTTCTCAAGAGGGGGTCCTATCAGACGGCTAGTACTGAATGTCATATCATAAAGTCGGTTTCTGTTTTGTGTACACTTTTTGGCCCAGTAGTCTGATCTCATCTTGTATTCTGTTGCTATGTACCGCCAGGTGGTGATCACTTCCTGCACCTAGCATAATACTGAATTAAAATGTCATGAAAAAAAATTCTCCGGGAAAAATAAATATAGGCTAAAAATACAGATACAGATTGTTGGAGAGGTTCTTCCATATTCTTATGCTTCAGCAGGCCAATGAAATTCAGATATTCATCCAAATTTTGGCCCCTTGATCAAGAAGAAAAATTGCAAGGTTTCACTGATTTTTTTAAATTTTAAGTAATCACTGAGCGTCCTTGATTTGTGTTTACTCTGTAAGCAAGAATAATGCTTGAATAAAGTCACTGAATAAAGGAATTTAAGAGTTAGTTTCCCAGCATATTCATCATCACAGTAGATTAATGAACCTGTTTTATTTGACCAAAAGTCAGATAACTCAACACGCTTCCTGTTTGACTGAGCTTCAAATCCTATTACCCACCCAGGGTATATACAAAGTGGTGCCTTTCATAGATAACAAACGTATGGTTATGTTTGAATTATAGGTCAATCATAGGGTCGGCAAATGTATTTTGTATGGTAAGCAGAATATACCGTTAATGTGCTTTATGGAACCAACTATAATCTTTTATATACATACTTAGTCGTTATCCCCTTCATATACCGTGAGCTTTTTCTAATAGAGGTTTGGAAAAGAGAGCGCCAGACTATCCTATCGGCTGTCTTCCTCCTGGCCTGGTTCCATTCTAGTCCTTGGTCCTTCTAAGATTGTCTAATGTTGTCCTCCCAGTGGACTCTGGGTCGGCCTGGGCGTCTGGATCCTTGGCTCTTTGTTTCCCATGCTTGTCGTGGTAGCCGATCTTCTCCCATTCTGCAGACATGGCCAAACCATCTTAGTTGGGACTGTTACATACTTAGGTCAGCACGGGGTCAGGGATTTAAGGCCCCTTTGGACGTATCGTCTGGTTGCGCCAACCATGTCATCTTCTTGTTACTTGCATACCACACTGTTCCAAAAATCCTCATTCCCTTCATTTTTCCCCCTTGGTTAATGTAAAGGTCCTCCTGAGGTTTTTTTTTGGGTCTTTTATGGGGTTGGGTGATTCATTGGCCCTGAACTTTTTTTTGGTGGGTTTTTTTGGGTAGTTTTTCCCAATGACTCCGCCATGATGCAAATATGTCCCCAAGACTGGGAGGGGACATTGTGGAGCGTAAAAGATTACAGCCCCCATCCTTGGGATTTTTACTTAACCAACCTTTTTTTTTTTTTTTTTTTTTTTTTTTGTTTTTTTTGTTTTTTTTATCCTCTTGCCCCTGGAAAAAGGAAAATCCCTCAGATTTTTTGCCCTGAGAAAATGGAGGGGGGGGGGGGGATTTACTGCCTTCCCTCAGATAACCTCATTTCTGGGTTTGGGATCTGGCTTTTTTTGTGAGGGTTGTAGTCATTGCCCATGACTCGCATCCATATTCCAAGACTGGGACATAGATGGAGCGGTATACAGCCATCTTTCGTTTTTCTTACCAACCGAACCTCTTTCGTGCCTAATGCTGAGGAATCCACCCGATTTTTTTTTTTATGGCCTGAAAAAGTCTCCCAGCTGCTGCTTTTCGAGTGGCCAACTCGTTTCTTTGATGCCTCCCTTTCGGTCCCTATAATAGCTCCGAGGTATTTAAAGTGGTCGACCTGCTCCAGGACCTGTTCTCCCAGCTTAATCTGATGTCTTCTTCTTTCTCGTGATATCACCATGGATTTTGTTTTAGAGCTGCTTATGACCATCCCTCTCTTCTCCAGCTCTTCCTTCCAGACTTGCAGGTTGGATTGGAGATGTGCCTCTGATTTAGCAATCAGGGCAACATCATCAGCAAATGCCAGCTCCGAAATATAGACCTGTCTCATCTTCCAGTACCCCACTGAATACTTTCTGTTTCTCTCCTTACATGCCTTGATGACATCGTCCATGAGGAGTAGTATGAAGAAGGTAAGGTGATAGGATATCACCTTGTGCCTTACACCAGTGGTGGTCCTGAACTCTTCTGACTTATGGTTTGCTGTCCTCACATAAATTTCTGCAAGACTTGTAGAAGCTCTGTATAGCATGAATCAGAGGTGCTGGAATGTTCTTCCTTGCCAAACAGTCCCAAAGTTTGCTCCAAGGGACCCAGTCAAACGCCTTTTCCAGATCTATGAAACAAAGATGGATCTCACTCTTATACTCAAGGGCCTTTTCACTCAGCTGTCTGAGTGTGAAGATTAGGTCTTGAGTACTTCGGTTTGCTCGGAATCCGCACTGGACCTCATCCAATTGTGGCTCAGCTAGGTGTCGGAGTCTCTGCTCTAGGATTCTAGAGTAGATTTTACCAGGGACACTGAGAAGGGATATGCCTCTATGGTTTCCACATTGTCGATTGTCACCCTTTTTGAAAATCGGTGTTATGATGGCAATCTCCCAATCCTTTGGTGTGGTCTTGTTGCACCACGCTCCCTGTAGGACCCTTAAGAGTAATAGGTCGCCTGATGCTCCTATGTACTTAACCATTTCTGGTGTTATACCATCATGCCCTGCTGCTTTGCCCATCTTGATTTTATCCAGTGCTGCCTTCAGTTCTTCCATCTTTATGTCATCTTTACCATCATTGGTTTTCTCTTCTGTGCTAGTGGTTATCATTTCTGATGCTTCACCATGCTCACCATCCAGGAGTTCTGAGAAATATTCTTTCCATCTTTCCATTACTTCCTTCAGGGCAGTAAGCAATTCCCCTTGCTTGTCCTTTATAAATTTGAGAGGGCATTGTTTTTCCTTCCTCATGTTCTTTAGGGTCTTATAGAACAATTTCTGGTTTTCTTGCGCATCTTTTTCTAGCTTTTCTCCAAATTCTTCCCAGGACTTCTGTTTTGCTGCTAGCACCTTGTTCTTTGCTTCTGTTCAGTGTCACATATTCTCTATATTTCTCCATTTGTCCTGTTGTGTTTTTAGCTCCTAAGTATTGTTTCCATGCCATTGTCTTCTCTCTTATTTTCTCTTTGACTTCCTCTGTCCACCAAGGTGTCCTCTTTCTCTTGTTCCCAAGTCGGACTTCACCACATGCTTCTGCAGCAGCTGTCTTTATGATGTCCTTGAATTTAAGCCAGAGGGTTTCCAAGTCATCACGTTGTTCTTCTGTGTTTCTCACCGCTGTAGCAATAAGCCCCTGATATCTGGTCTTACTTTCTGGCTCTCTCAGCTTGTAGGTCTTAATGCTGTAGGGTATATACAAAGTGGTGCCTTTCATAGATACAAACTATGTATGTTTGATGACGAGGTAATCATGGTGGCAAATGTATTTGTTTGTAAGAGAATATACCGTTAATCGCTGTATTGAAAACTATAATCTTAATATACATAGACAAAATAATTATAATGACAAACTATATGCATTTGTAATGCAATGTAATTAAAATTGGTAAAGTGTATGTGATTATTCACTGATTATAATGTAACAATTAAATGACAAACTATTTGTTTAGATAAGAGATAATTACAATTACAAATTGTGTGTTTTGAATGCAGAATAATTAAAATGCCAAAAATTGTGTGTTTGTAATTTCGGGTGAGCCAGAAGAACCTGATACATTTTATTTGCTTATGAGCAAGTACACCCTTCAAAACAGTGACTGGGGGAAAAGTTCAGCCAACATCTTCCCTTCATTCAGCACATTTAGATTATGTTGCTTGGAACTTATTTTATTATGTAATTAAAGTTTTGAAAAAGATTTTAATGTTTGCCTCCCTGTTCTCTAGGGGTGTAATTCTCTCCCCTTCCCTTTCCTTTTTCTAAGGAAAGACCACAAAAGAAAAAAAATTGAATGTATGGCACTTTACTAACACTTGTTACACTTATATCTTTATCACAGAAATAATCCATAGACACAAGCATTTCAAAACAACAGCTTTTGATTCTGTTTCTTGAACATTATGTTTAACAAATGTTCTGCATGGTTAATGAGGTTATTCCTCAGTCTTGTTTGAACTTTAGAGGTCACCTTATGTAGTAAAACTAATTGGAATGTTGTACATTTCTACTGAATTCCTTTAGTTCAATGGCAGTGTGAGGGTGATGAATGTACACATTTCTTTGTGAAAGCCTCACAGGAAGTCACATGCAGATTCCTTTGGTTCAATGGCAGTGTGAGGGTGATGAATGTACACATTTCTTTGTGAAAGCCCCACAGAAAGTCGCATGCAGACAAGACTTGCTGGCCATGGAGTGTCATTATTACGAAAAATGACAAGGGTAGGAAATGGCGGCACATGACTTCCATTGCAGAGCAGATTTTTTCATTGTCCACGTTTTCAGAGCTACGTGGAGTACATTGGCTTCCTAGTGGTTGTTATCAATACTGTTGCTGTTGTCTTGACAGTATTTGTAACCTGCAAGTCTGTTGTTTGTTTAGATGGCACTCTCATTGCTAAGTTGAAATGCCTTTGGAAAAAGGTGACGTGTTATAATCACAGACATATTGTTTTTATAATATGCCTCCTTGACAAAAGCACAGAGTACAATAGTTCAGGTCTTCCTGCTGGCATTCGCTTTTGTTCTGCTAGTAGTCTGAAAGTATGTTAGCCAATTAATATCTAATTCAGTTTCTGTGTGTGGCGTGTGTAAAATGTGTCAGGTTTTTCTGGCTTACACTACAAACGTTAACTAAAATGACAAATTCTGTGTGTTAATACTACAAGGTGATCATTAAAGGCAAACAGATTTTCGACAAACCAGCTCCTGCGAAGCCTCGCCTAATGGTTGAAAAGAGCTTTGAACTGACCTCAGCGCTTTACACTGAATTTGTGGGCTATGAAAAGGCATTCGACAGTATACGCAGAGAGTCACTTTGAAAACTGAAGAGATAGTATGGAGTTTTCCCCCGTCCCCACTCAACAAGTTCATAAACCAAATGAAGAAAACATATGAAGTAATGAAATATAGCGTTGCCACTCCTAGGTGAATTCACCTAGATCTGTTTGTTTGGTCCCGTCTAGGTCTCTTTTTCCTTCATGAGTTGAAAAATGCCACCCAGATTTCACCCCATATCGGCAAAAAATCGCCCAAAGTAGCCCAAGTCACCGATATCTAGGTTTTTTTCTTCAAAATTCAGAGTGGCAACGCTGGTGAAATACATAATCCAATACCATAATTCCTGCTGTAAGGTACTTCGGTCGGTCAGTCTGTCACACTTTGCACACAGTCATTTGCGCACTTTTTTCTGTTTTCGAGAGAGTGCATTAACTTTCGAGCACAGCTAATGGGGTGCAACTGTGGTTGAAAGTTAGACAATAATTGTATTGTTTCCCCTTATATGTATTCTCGCGAAAATAGCAAAGTGTGACGGTGTGCATTAAATCAACAGACAATCAAGATACTCTTTTGTCCAGTTTCATTCGGGAAACGGATTTAACTCGTCATTTTTCTTAAAAATAACCTTAAAATGTAAGTTTTTTAATTGTTTCTTCAAGACAAAATTTTAATTTAAAGTGTTGCAGACTTATTATTATGGATCAAAATGATAAGATGGCTAAAAGATCGCGCCATTCACAGCGAGCAAGCGAGACTTTAGAAGAAGCAGCAATGTAATACATGTAACAGAAACAACACACTATAATTAAAAACCTGCCAATTTTGGCGGGTTGTTGCTAGTTTTTCATGAAGGACAATTTACAGAATCCTTTGAGATAAGAACTTATGTGTGGCAGGGGTGCCCTTTGTCACAATTTCTCATTTAACTGGCAATAGATTTTGTTATGAAAACATTGAAACATCAGCCAGCATAAAGGAAATTCGGTGGACTCTGACTAAACAGCTTGACGATCTAGATTTTGCGACGACTCTGCTCTTCTGTTTCATAAGTGTAACCAGAAGGAGGACAAAATGAAAATACTTTATGAGAGATCACAGCAAGTGCGTCTGAAGGTAAATGGGGAAAAGACAGTGAGAATAAATGCTGAAACGATAACAAGTTTTCACTTGAAGAAACGCCCCTGCAAGATGTAGAATCATATATATACTGGCAACAGTATAGACAGTTGAAGAATAAATCAGCGACATCAAAATACTGACACAAAAGGCACTCCCATAGCATTACAAAATATGTGGAATTCAAAAGAATCTTCAGCTCAGTTGCTAAGGCAGTCCTTGTATGGCTCTGAAAAATAGAGAAAAACAAACAACCAAGAAGTTACTTATCTTCTTCTTTCTTTGATCCCTAGTTGCCGACTGCCAAAGCAGTCAATGGCCATCACGCCTGTTGGCGTCTTGTAGGGCAGCAATAAACTGCTTCCACTTTGCTCAGTCGGCGGCCATCTTTCGTTTGGTGCTCCAGCTCTGGCTCATGCTTTTCATCTCGGCCTCACAGTTCTCCGCCAGGTTGTTTTTGGTCGACTTCTCTTTCTCTTTCCTTCAGGGGTCCATTGCATAGCTGTTCTTGTAATGGCATCAGGGTCTCTTCTGATGACGTGACCAACCCATTTCCAGCGTCTGCTAACTATGAATGTTAGCATGTCCTCTTCTTTGCTCCGAGTAAGCAGCTCTCGATTGGTGATGATATTTGGCCTAAAGATTCAGAGAAGGCAGGTCGTGTGGAAAGAGGACAATCTCGACATTTCCTTCTCTGTTACTCTCCGTCATTTCGCACCACAGAGAAACACAGAAAGTAACAAGAAGTTACAGACGACCATAAATGGGCGTTAGCGTAGAACAGAAGGATTGAACTACTAAGACAAGGTCACCAACGTGAAACTGATGACAAGAACAAGACAAGGTCACCAACGTGAAACTGATGACAAGAACAAGACAAGGTCACCAACGTGAAACTGATGACAAGAACAAGACAAGGTCACCAATGTGAAACTGATGACAAGAACAAGACAAGGTCACCAATGTAAAACTGATAACAAGAACAAGACAAGGTCGCCAACGTGAAACTGATGACAAGAACAAGACAAGGTCACCAACGTGAAACTGATGACAAGAACAAGACAAGGTCACCAACGTGAAACTGATGACAAGAACAAGACAAGGTCACCAACGTGAAACTGATGACAAGAACAAGACAAGGTCCAGCGGAACAAGACTGGAAAAAAAACGTTGGTGATTGACTGGATAAATATTGAGGACACTTTTTGATTACATAACTGGGCAATCTTTCCGGAATCTCCAGGGTAAGAGCACTAGTGGGTGACCAGAAACACATAGAGAAGAGTACTGGAGATAAATAAAATGTCGTGGAAGACATGAACAATCTTGGAGCTGATGGCTCACGACAAGAGGGCTTGGCACGTGCTTGTTTAAGGCCTATGCTGCACGGGGAGCTGAAGGAAATTGATTGATGAATGTGAGACATATGTCATGTTCTACTCAGGTCATTCTTTGATAAGGGCACACATTTTAAAATTGTCAGGTTTTGAAAAAATGTTCTTCTTTGTAGTAATTTTAATTTGCCACTTTTGAATAAAAATTTCGAGCGGATGATGCTTTTAATGAATAATCAAAACTAGCACTCATGTTTGATTTTTAAAAAATAAATTGAAAAGAAAAGGTTTGTCAGAAAACTGGACCAAAAACGCGTTTAAAAAAAAAAAATAGCCACCTGCTTTGTAAAAATAATGTCTTAAAAATCTCCTGCAAGAATAGTTTAAAAAATTGTAATTGCTCAAAGTTTTATGGGACATCAATGAAACAACCTTGCGACATCTATATGAAAGAAATTTATTAAAAAAATTTTTTTTTTTTTTAAAAAGATCTCTGATGCCCAAACTGCGGTAACGTCATTATAAAAGAGTGCATTTTTTAGAAAGGACACATTATCAGTACGGATTTCAAAGTTCAAGGGCGAACTATTTTCGGACATCCAGTGTTAAAATTTACCGCTTTCAAGTTGAAAAGCATTTTGAAAAACGTAATAAATTAGAATATTTCAGAAAAATTAAAACAAACAAAAGATAGGAACTACGGATGAGTGTGACTGTGGCACTGGTAAAATGACTGCCGAACACCTGCTTCAAAGGTGCCCAACATATGAGGAACAGAGAAAACGCATATGGCCATCACCAGTACCATTCCTGGAGAAAATCTACGGAGATATCAACAGCCTCAGGCTGACCACTGCTTTCTTTGAACTTATTCAAGTTGACATCTGAGGGTGAACGAAGAAGAACAATCTAGAAACTGGTATGTAAAACAACTAGCGTGGCATGTGTTTATTAGATAGAAAGCAAATATATTGAATTATATCACTGGGAATTTAAGCTTGCATCAGTTTTATCCTGCTTACGAAACTCGGTGCTCAGCGATGCCAAAGATAACAACCACTATTCGCCTTTGATGTTGTGTAGATATTTTTAAAAGTGGTATTAGAATATGTTTCTGCCTTATAACTATTAAAAAAAAAATTTTTTTTTGCCTCATTTTGGGAGGCGCGTCCCGTTCCACCTAGTCGGTTATATTAGGGCGCGCGTGTAGGTTTCGTGGAACAGACAAAGGACCCCGATTGTTCGATTAACGCCGCTGAGAGAAAGACAAAACAAAAGGACTTTTATTTCTATTATAAAAGTAACACAGCAGTCGAAGTCTTCAGGTCTATGCTCGGAGACAAAAGTCCAAAGGGAGGATACCGGTAAATCTCTACATACAAGAGAGTAATAACACGTGCCATTTCTTGCCCAGTTCTTATATGACATCGAAACTAAAAGCCGATATCAAAGCCAGTCTGAAGCTAATATCTGAGCAGTGATTAGAGTCTAACTTTGACTAGTTGGAAATTTATCTGCCTACTTCATTGACAGCATCAATTAGAAAGAGAATCGGAGTATGCTAGTGCCATAGCTAGATAATGCAGTCGGGGAGTGAAATTTAAAGACCTCACTACACGAGGTCTCAGCCTTATGAGGAAGGGGTGACCAATTCCCTTCCTTGCCCACCTTTATCGTACCTAACTCAAGAGCAGTATCAGATACCCATTTACATCTGGGTAGGCTAGAGCAAGACATCACTAGGTTTCGAACCTAGTAACTTTGCCGCGAGAAACAAGTGCTCAAACCACTCAAACCACTCTGTATCTAAATGTTTCATGGAACAAATACGCAAGAGAAACAAAATGTTACAATTCTTAATTCTTTTCTCCTTATTTTTGAAATGTCTATACACAAATCCACTGGTCTAACACTGTTTCGATTAGCGCTTTTTTCGACATAACTCTGTTGGTATTTTATGCCAATGATTCTCAACGTGTGGCATATGGCCCTACAGGGAGCCATGCCATATTTCTAGGGTGCCACAGTAAGATGGTAAAGTACCCTTTCCCAGCTAACACCGACAATGAGGAGGGCCATGGAGATAAATAAAGCTCAGAAGGGAACATGCGCGAACAAAAAGTTGAGAACACTTGTCATTTCTAGGGTAATGAAGCATAACCCCACTGTCGTAAATTTATTTTGAGAGAAAGAGTCTTAGAAATAGTAGTCCGGTTTAGAGTGTAGAATGATGGTGAGAAACTCAGTGATAGAAATGTAGAGATTAAATATGATGCTCCACAGAGTGCTGGAGGAGAGTAAAGACAGACTTATTTACGACAAATCGTTTCTCTCAATCTTCTCTTCCACTCTCCTGGTCAAACAATTATTTGCCAGTTTTTTAGACACACATCTGCGCTCACACCGATTTGGTGCTTCAAACACACAGACGACGTGGATACAACTATCTTAAACAAATAGGGGAATTTTTATGGGCTTTGGGTAGTCCAACACCGTAACGATTAAGTTTATGTTGTTTATTAAAGTTAAAAAAGACAATCACTAAAATAATCAATTGTTTACAACAAGAATTATCAAAATTTACAGAAAAATGCAAATAACAAGGTAGGGAGGGGGTGAAGAAGATTGGTATCGACTAAGCCCGTCCCGCTTATTAGACAAAGATAAACCCAGTCCAAAGATAGATAGTTATCAGGAACGTAGGTAAGTTAACCTAACAGTGAAGTTAATTACTCTGAAAAGAGGTGTTACAAAATTAGGTATAGGTGGTAGAAAGAAATCCTGTTCTTCCCAATTGTTCTTCCCTTTACTAAGCAAACGAAAAGGAGAGGGTTTTAAACAGAGTTAACAAATTATCAACTATCCCACTTAAAGGAACAATGTAGGGTATACAGAAAAGATATATATTACCAGGTAAGCAAGTTAACAAAATGGTTACACAAAAGAATTAATTTCCTGTCATTCATACACGCGCTAGTAAAGGCCTTCACTCATCTTGCTCTCACTTACCGATTGTGAAAAAATCTTGCACTCCATAGAATAACACAACAGCAGTTACACCTCAAACTAAATGTATGAGTGTTTGTTCAAGTTCTAGCCCCAGATTAGCGGGTAGGCGGTCAGCACATAAAAGGATCCCGTAATCGCTGGAAAATGAATATGTAGTTGTGTCTCTTTTCTTAATAACAGTTTCTATGGGAGGGCACGGTCTCTGATACCGGGGTGAGGATGGTGTGGTCTATTTGACTATGCCACTGATAATAAAATTCTTACGCGTGCTGGTACACTTTATCCGTGAGGTATGGCTTAAGTCCAGTGAGAAAACTAGTCACATCACTGTTCAGGAAAATATGAATTCTCTCTCTGTGTCAGTAAACTAACAAAAGCTCGGGCCAGTGTTCTTCTTCCCGTTACGACTTAATTTGCTTGATGGTGCGTTAAATTTGTCTTTGGGTTTAACACCGAGATGCGAAATTTATCTTTGTAGAGGTATGGTCTTTCTTAAGTCCAGTGAGATTCAGGGGTTCTAATGTTATGAAAAGCTGAAAGTCCCTTTAATCATCCATCAAATCAGGGAAAATTCACTTGTCGAACTAGACGTACGTCACAATCGTCCCCACTTTTAGACATGAAACCATTTTTCATGTTTCCTTCTTGACAATGGAGGTGACCTGATTGGTGACTTTAGGATGAGTGGTATCTTCAGTTTGCTCTTCTTCCTTTGTAGACCAGTTTCTACTCAGGAAATCAGCCCCGACATTCTGTCTTCCCGGAATATATTCCACTTTGAATGAATAAACAGCTAACAATAAGGCCCATCGCATGATCCTAGCGTTAAATTCCTTATTGGCACCAAGAAATGCAAACGGAGCGTGGTCTGTTTGCACTGTGAAAGATGTACCATAGAGAAACTCATGATGGCGTCTGATACCGTCAATCAGAGCGAGGCATTCTCTTTCGACTACGCTGTAGTTCCGTTCAGCTTTATTTAATTTCCGACTGCCATAGGCAACTGGAAATAGCATGTTTGGGTCACTGTCATCGGCTTGAAGCAGTGTTGACCCGATGCCCTGACCTGACGCGTCGACCCGTAATACAAAAGGTTTCTTGAGGTCAGGCAACCTCACAATGGGGTATGCAGACAACTGTCCTTTCAAAGTGCTGTATGCGTGTTCGCACTTTTGATGCCACATGAGATTATCCGGACGCCCTTTCTTAGTGAGGTCAGTCAGAGGTGCTGTCAGTCCGTTGAAGTTCTGGATGTATTTCTGATAATATGCACATAGTGATATCAAGGAATGTACGTCTTTCATCGTTCGGGGTCTTTTTGCTGCCACTATTTTCTCCACGTTCTTCTTAATAGGCCAGCTGCATCCGTGAGAAATAGTATGCCCCAGGAAGTCTAACTGTTCAAACCCGATGAGACATTTGCTAGGTCTGGCTGTGAGACCAGTTTCCTGTAGTCTCCTGAGGAGCATAGCAACCGTAGCAATATGTTCGTCGTAGGTTTCCGATGCTATTAGTATGTCATCCATAAAATTATGGATATGGGGACTTTGCAAAGGTTCTAGAAGCTTCCTCATCATCCTGGTGAACACTCCTGGTGCGTTATGCAAACCGAATGGCATCACATTAAATGTGTAATGTCCTTCACTAGTGCTGAAAGCTAACAAGGGTTTAATTTCCTCCTTGACTGGTATTTGATAGTAACCTTTACTGAGGTCAATCTTGGAGAAAATCTTTGCCTTGCTAAGCTTGGTGAACAACTCAGAAACAGTTTGGAGAGGTTCGGGCTGGAATTCCGTAACAGCGTTTAGCAGCCGGTAATCTGTACACATCCGAACTTCCTTATTGGGCTTCTGCAACAGCACTACACTGGAACTGTAAGGAGATGTAGACTCACTGATAATTCCTGCCTGACGCAGCTTGTCTATTTCTCCGCGAAGTGCATCAGCTTTAGCGTACGGGATGGGGTAAACTCTGGTTTGAACAGGGGTCTCGTTTGTTAATTTCATATCAAATTCGATGAGATTTGTTCGACCAGGTACATCCGTTAAGACTGCACTGTACTGTTTTAGTAGCGCCCTGGTTTCTGTTTGTTGTTCTGGTGAGAGGTTGTCGCCGAACTTGACATCTGTAAAGGATTCTGCGGGTTGCAATGGATACTCCATGCAACCATCATCATCTTCCTCGTCTTCCGTTGCTATGGCGACAGCCAGGAGATGCTCGGAGGATGGCACCGGTCTCTACAGATATTTCTTAAGTAGATTTACGTGGAAGACCTTCTCCTTTCCTTTGATGGAGATCTTGTAATTGGTACGTGAGATCTTTTTAAGGACGGTAAACGGCCCTTGCCATCCGATGCGAAGTTTATTGCTTCCGGTTGGAAGTAGCAACAAAACTTTCTCCCCTGGTTGTAGTTCTCTCTCTTTTGCAGCTTTGTTGTATCTTTTAGCATGTTTAGCGCGGGCTTTCTTAAGGTTGGTAGTAGCTAGATCCCATCCTAGCTTTAGCCTTTCCTTGAGCTCAGATACATACTTGCTTGCAGAGACGACTGTCTCGTCAGCCTTTTGGTCTGTCAGGGACCGAAGTAAGGCTTCTAGTGGCCCCTTAATAGGTCTGCCAAATAAAAGTGTAGCTGGCGCGAATCCCGTAGACGCTTGGGGAACCTCTCGGTAGGCGAATAAGGCAGCCGATATATATAGGTCCCAGTCTTCCGGTTTCTCCTGACCCAGCTTACGTAACATGGTGGTGAGGGTGCCGTTAAAACGTTCCACGAGCCCATTTCCGGCCGGATGGTAGGGACTTGTGTGGATATGTTTGGCCCTCAAGATCTTAAAGATCTCCTCCATTAACAGGCTACGGAATTGGGATCCATTGTCCGTCAAAACTTGTTGAGGGAATCCCAACCGTGTAAAGATTTGCACGAGGGCTTCTGCGACATGCTTGGAATTTATGCATGGTAGCGGTACAGCTTCGGCCCACATTGTGCAAGTGTCGACTAAGGTCAGGATGAACCTGTTCCTTCTTTTGGTCCTTTCCAGGGGTCCAATGATGTCGACAGCAACCCGTTCAAATGGAGTACCCACTATTGGCATTTGCCCCATGGGTACGGGGGGTGTCAAGTGCTTGGGTGCTACCCGTTGGCACTGGGCGCAGGATTTCACATACCTGATAATGTCAGAGTTCATTCCTGGCCACCAATAGTGGGTTTTTTTTCGCTGAATAGTGGCGTTTTGTCCCATATGTCCGCTAAAGGGAAGAGAGTGCCCCATTTCTAAGATCTGGCTTCTGTACTGCGTCGGTACTAGGAGCTGGTTATTCCCCGTGTCCGGGTTGCCCGTTCTACGATACAATACGCCGTCCTTAGAAAAGATGTCTCCGTTGTGTCTGGGGTCCTTAGCCATGGGCAGTTTTCTAAAGCAGGGCTCCAGAGTAGGGTCCTTTTGTTGCGCCTCCTTCAGTTCATTCGGCAACAAATTTGGCGCAGGCTCCCTCTCCTTCTTGGCTTGCCCTCTTGTGGTTACCGCTGCCACAATCGGCTCCTTTGGTCTCCCAATAAACACATATCTACATCCCAGGATAACTGGGTAGATAGGATCATCCATAATGGCCGCTTTTATAACTCCTCTGACAAAGTCAGAGTGTATTTCTACCAGTGCGATAGGAAGCGTCCTGGGTGCATCACTCCTGAAAACTCCACTAAGTTTGACGGTTTCCTCTGTCTCCTGACCGGGTTTGACTAGGTGCCTAGCGACAATACAACTAAAGCTTAGTCCAGTGTCAAAGAGACAAGTAGTTGAGGTACCATTCAAAATTACAGTTCCTCGAGTTGAGGGTCGGTCCCCCTCAGGTTGAGAATCACTGACATTGACTCTACCTTTCGAGGCTGTATGCAAACATCCGACGCGGTTTGGACCGGTTTGTTTGCCCTGATCAGACGTTCCTGGTGTAGGGGTCTTCCCTTTTCCTTGACCTTGGTGGCCGCGCTGCCACGTAGGCTTGGTGGGTTGATCAGAATTGTTGTTGGGGGGGGGGGGGGGGGTATCGGGTTTTGTAGAATTTCGATTTTTCCTGGGGAGGTCTCTGGGTATTATTTTCTCGTTGGTTATAATTCTGAGAGGAATTAGAGGAATAGGATGACTGCTCTAGATTTTGTTTACGAGATGGCTCATCTGTGGGTTTACGTTTAGTGCTGGGAAGTTCGGCCATTGCATTGGTATAGCGTTCTGCCTTATTGAGTATGTCCTCAAGCCTGACTGCGCCCTGTTCAGCCAAAAATCTACGGGTTTCGTTTGACAAAGTTGACTTTATCTGTTCCACAAGAACAAGTTCAAGTAGTCCCTCATATGTAAGAGGTAGGTCAGATAATTCAATGCACTTTGTCAAATAGCCCGTGAGACGTGAAGAGAACTGTGGGAATGTTTCCGTGCTCTCTTTTCGGCTGTTTCTGAACATTTGCAGAAATTTTCGGGCGGTCATCTCAAACCGCTCTAGCAAGGCCTTTTTCAGCATGTCGTAATCATGTTGGTTGGTTCCCAGCTTTGTATATACGTCATAAGCAGTACTTTTTAATGACGTTGAGAGTTTAAGTGCCCAGCGGGAACTCTCTAACCCATACAGATTTGCGAGCCTCTCGAATTTTTCTAGATAGCTGTCAATTTTCTCATTGGGACTAGGAAAAGACTCTAAAGCAAAAGACATCGCAGTTAATTGGGCAGATTGAGTGCTGGAGAGGTCCATTGACTGAGACTGGGGCGAAGACGGCTCTCCGTTATTTGAAGTAGATGCGCCCCGACTCTCTAAAGCCTTAAGCGCCAGTTCATGCTGTCTTTCCCTCTCTCTCTCTCTCTCCCTGCGAGCTTCCATCTCTGCCTCAATTTTCTTCTGCTCCAATTTTCTTGAAGTAGATGCTCTAATTGACGATCGTCCGCTTCTTTCTTCCTAGCTTCTGCCCTCTCTTCTGCTTCCTTCGTCTCTGCTCTATCCTGTGCTTCCTTCCTCTCTGCCCTCTCTTCTGCTTCCTTCTTCTCTGCTCTATCCTGTGCTTCCTTCCTCTCTGCCCTCTCTTGCTCCGCGTCATATCTTTCAAGTTCTTTGTTGACAAACAGGTTCGCGGCTTCTCCTTCTAACCCTGAGTCCTTCGCCTCCTGTCTCAAAATGGATCTTATCCTAATTCTCTCTGCCATACCAAAGAACTGGATGCTTCTAAGACTAGAGAATAGTAAGATGGAACAAGAAGGGGAAAAAAACTCAAACTCGCTACGAGAAAAAAAAAACACAAAGTATAAATTTACTTGTGTTACCTCCTATTTGCAATGTGCAAACTTATCGCTGCTATTATTGTCACTTAAGACTCTTAACGCAAGCGACTATGCCACTAAAATGGTAAGTTACACTAGAAAAGAATCTACTTTTACTAACAGTCGAGAAAAATTTATATTAAAACAATTTAAAAGGAAAAAAATTTTTTTCCCTAAAATGTTAATTCTCTGACAACAAACTCCGTCCCTGAAGTCAATTATTGAGATGAGACGTTGTTAACTTAATTTTAAAAAAATCAGAACAATCCGTCTTTAGCTAAGCTCAACTCTTTTTAACTTCAAAAACCTTTAGTGACTGTAAAACCAATCACGCAATCCCAGCAAATCTTATAAAGAAAAAAAATTAATTTACTCCGCCAGAGGATAATTTAGCTAACCAAATTTATGATTATCCGTACTTTCTACTGCTGTGGAAAGAAAACAACCTGTAAATATGCTGTGTGGACGACCCAAATACTAAAAGGCGTTGTCTTGGGGTGTAATTAATTATTTATTTATTTCCCTAAATCACAAAGACAGATCTCTCACACTCTATCTAGTTAGACCCAGACTTAGATCAGACTCAAAATATCTTTATCCCGGCGAGCCAGCCAATATTGTCGTAAATTTATTTTGAGAGAAAGAGTCTTAGAAATAGTAGTCCGGTTTAGAGTGTAGAATGATGGTGAAAAAACTCAGTGATAGAAATGTAGAGATTAAATATGATGCTCCACAGAGTGCTGGAGGAGAGTAAAGACAGACTTATTTACGACAAATCATTTCTCTCAATCTTTTCTTCCACTCTCCTGGTCAAACAATTATTTGCCAGTTTTCCAGACACACATCTGCGCTCACACCGATTTGGTGCTTCAAACACACAGACGACGTGGATACAACTATCTTAAACAAATAGGGGAATTTTTATGGGCTTTGGGTAGTCCAACACCGTAACGATTAAGTTTATGTTGTTTATTAAAGTTAAAAAAGACAATCACTAAAATAATCAATTGTTTACAACAAGAATTATCAAAATTTACAGAAAAATGCAAATAACAAGGTAGGGAGGGGGGGGTGAAGAAGATTGGTATCGACTAAGCCCGTCCCGCTTATTAGACAAAGATAAACCCAGTCCAAAGATAGATAGTTATCAGGAACGTAGGTAAGTTAACCTAACAGTAAAGTTAATTACTCTGAAAAGAGGTGTTACAAAATTAGGTATAGGTGGTAGAAAGAAATCCTGTTCTTCCCAATTGTTCTTCCCTTTACTAAGCAAATGAAAAGGAGGGGGTTTTAAACAGAGTTAACAAATTATCAACTATCCCACTTAAAGGAACAATGTAGGGTATACAGAAAAGATATATATTACCAGGTAAGCAAGTTAACAAAATGGTTACACAAAAGAATTAATTTCCTGTCATTCATACACGCGCTAGTAAAGGCCTTCACTCATCTTGCTCTCACTTACCGATTGTGAAAAAATCTTGCACTCCATAGAATAACACAACAGCAGTTACACCTCAAACTAAATGTATGAGTGTTTGTTCAAGTTCTAGCCCCAGATTAGCGGGTAGGCGGTCAGCACATAAAAGGATCCCGTAATCGCTGGAAAATGAATCTGTAATTGTGTCTCTTTTCTTAATAACAGTTTCTATGGGAGGGCACGGTCTCTGATACCGGGGTGAGGATGGTGTGGTCTATTTGACTATGCCGCTGATAATAAAATTCTTACGCGTGCTGGTACACTTTATCCGTGAGGTATGGTTTAAGTCCAGTGAGAAAACTAGTCACATCACTGTTCAGGAAAATATGAATTCTCTCTCTGTGTCAGTAAACTAACAAAAGCTCGGGCCAGTGTTCTTCTTCCCGTTACGACTTAATTTGCTTGATGGTGCGTTAAATTTGTCTTTGGGTGTGCTTTCTTTGCTATAAGTTAGATAGCGGAATTCCAAACATAGAATCGCCTCAAAGATTAAAAATTTACACAGTCTCAACAAGTTCTGTGCCAGGGGAACTCTACACACTGTTTATGCTTTGCTTTGCTTAGATTGATTTCTTTATTGCTTTCTTAATGCTGGGATCGCACAGGTTACGATCACTCTGTATGAAAGAAAAAAAGACATGTAATATACCGAAAAACAAATAACCTTCTAAAGCGCGATGAATTTCCCGTTAAGACTATTTTATATACGCTCGCGTATTTAATTATGTATTTAATAAAACACTGCGCGAGTTTTAGTGGTTAAACACACATCTATAAATATAGGACTTAACTAAATTTATTAATTATAAATTCCTTCGCGACTTTAAAAGTTAATTTAAGCATTTAACATCTATTATCTTTTGGAAATAATATAGCAGGTATATCATTACATTTACAACTGGAACTATTGAGACGGTTTAATTTAATAGATTTAAATTAACACAAAATCCAGTGAAATAGAATGACTGAACTAGACCACTGATCACTTTACACAATATATATATTACCGCTTTGCACAGAATAGAATTCACTGCAAATATGTATAAAATCCATGGGATAATCTAGCAAGATTTCAAATATAGCTAGTGCTTCTGTTAAGTTCTGGCCAGCGAGTGATAAAGTGTATTTCTACGAGGTCTGTATATATCTAGAATGAAATGAAAGATGAGTGGGACATGAGAAACTTGACAGCTTTTTTGATCTCAGAAGACTTTTGGGGATCTGACCGCCAGACCAAAGAGAGAAGCCGCCCCTGGCCTCTCGTATCTTCGCTCGCTGCTTGCGTCAGCTTTCCGTTCGCTCCCACTGCGATCGGTTCCGTGTTTAACACCGAGATGCGAAATCGTTTCAGGGACCACTACTGTCTTTGATAGCATGCCGCCCGTCCTTCCTGAGATTCCCCCCCCCCCCAGTGTCTTTCTTCTGACCGCCCTGGTCCATCTTGCGAGCGGTTTAGTGTTCGCGCGGAGATGATAAATGCCTGCGAGAAACTAGCTTCTCTGCTCGGGGATCGTCTCAGTGTCTTTAGATCTCATGCCGCCTACTAAATGAGTCCCGGTGGAACCGGTTGCTCTGGCGAAACCAAAAAGTTACAACAAATGTTCAGGGGTTCTAATGTTATGAAAAGCTGAAAGTCCCTTTAATCATCCATCAAATCAGGGAAAATTCACTTGTCGAACTAGACGTACGTCACACCCACAATGGAATGTACAGTAGTAGTTCTATGTTAATCCATAACATAGAACAAAAATTGTAATTGCTACACGGTGTTTCTTGAAGAGATAAAATAAAGTCTCCTGAATATCTTCTGAACAAAAATTGTAATTGCTACACGGTGTTTCTTGAAGAGATAAAATTGACCAAACAGTGACCCCATTGACCAAACAGTCATGCCTTCTACATCTGGAGACAGAAAAACGATTTTTGCACCTACAATACCTTCTGCTAACCCAGCGTTTCCCAAACTGTTTCATGTCACCGCCCCCTTGGCTTTCAGAGAACATCCCCAGCGCCCGCTCCATTTTTCGTCTCTCGTCCACGCGTCGTTGATGTTGTCTCTTCAATCTACAACATTTTTTTCTCTCGCCAAAACTGCTTCGTAATGTTTGAATATGATAATGCAGTTAATTACCAAATATTGCCAGTTTACCTTGAACACCTTCTCGTACCCCCTAGCACGAGTACCCCAGTATGGAAGCCTCTGCTATAGGGTTTATGAGAAATTGGGACAAGTGACGTTAGGTAGCAGCTGTGGGTTAGGGTTTGTTCAGGCTACGTTCTCATTTTAAGCGCTCACGTCAGGGCCCTGTATAATCAAAATGCTGTTACATGTAAGCGTTCTATTAAGTAATATTGTTGAATTGAGCCTGATAAGTCCCCAACCATTCCTTTACTACTGAACAGTCCCCTGTCGCCCCGATTCCCTTATCGTCCCCTTAGTTCTTCCAAACGCCACCACTATGCTAACCAGTCGTCTTCTTCTTCTTCTTCCTCGTTCGTCCTGAAAAGGACGTTGGTTGCGTTGTGTCCGTTTACAGCGAAGCTGCGGTATTTGCGCCCTTCGGCCGACACATCCGACTTCCGCACGGCATTTTTTGGGACCGGGTTTGCCTTCCCTCTTCGATCCCTACTCCTCAGCCAGACTGCAGTGATGCAGCCTGTTTCCAGGACCACCACGTGGAGGTGGAGTAGGGTCTTGGTCAGCTCTGGTTCGCTGACCCTGACGCAGGCAGTCAAGCTATGGGTCGCTTACTGCATTCCTCACTTTTGATGCGTCTTGGGTCCCAACCAGTCGTCTGATGATGAAGACAGCTCAGCCGTGACAACTGTAGTCGCTAGCGACGAAAGTAGCAGTGGTTAAAGTCATGTAAAATTTTAAAAAAAGTATAGTACATACATAATATTTCGTGTGTGTTCAGTAAGTCTGGTAATTTATAAAGTAAATAAATTTTAACTGTTTTTTAATAACGTTTTACTTAATTTTGATACAGCTTTCTTGGCCTTGGGAACGAATTAATTTGATCTCTATTAATTCTAATGATAAATACATTTTCGATTAGCGCTTTTCCTGTTAGCAAGCGAGTTTTTAAGAACAAATTAACAGCGCTCAGCGTTGTATTGCTATATATGACTGAAGCAATCCTCGCTGCGATGGTTTGGCCAAGTGTGCAGAATAGGAAAAGACCGGCTACCACGACAAACATGGGAAACCAAGAGCCGAGGGTTCAGACCTCCAGGACGACCCAGAGTTCACTGGGAGAACAACATAAGACGATCTCTGAAGGATCCAGGACTAAACTAGAACCAGGTCAAAAGGAAGACAGCCGATAGGTTAGCTTGACGCTATCTCTGGCAAACATCTACACCCCAGGCTTGAAGAGGAACGACTAAGTACGTAAAGTATGAAAACATTTCTGTATTTGATTTGTATTTATTTATTTTTAAAATGTCATTTAGTGACCCACACTACCATCCCAGACAACTGTAATTTTACTACTGGTAATGTTCTGGTATGTTCTATTGCGTCGAGGTCCAAACAAATACCACAAGTAAAGGTAGAATTACAAATAAATTTATTTTACTAGTGTGACACGTCAAAGGGAATTTATAAATCGTAAGTTTGCAAAATAATTTTTCATTATAAGGATTACGAAATGACATTTTAAAAAAGTCTAAAGAATAAGATACGCTGAAAAAAAAAAGAACTTGATGTAAGTCCCGGTGTCCTCCTAGATGACAATTTCCAAATTTTTGATTATCTCAAGAAGCTGGAAAATTGTTGGAAAAAAATGTCGTTAAAACACACTGAAGTTATATTTTATTTTGTGCTGTAAATAGATGACTAGGCGTTCTCGGCGTTAATCTTTGTGTGGGCAAAAATGTCATTAGTGGCGATAATTGCTTCTTTTCATATTGAAATGGATGCAATACATATGGGGCTGAAAGTTTAACGTAAACAACATATAAATGTGAGATCATAAAGGAATGGAAATAGGAAGAGAATTGAAATTACTCGTAGATCACGAGGGACAGGGAAGGACGAAGGGAAATTGTGTGCACCAAAGGGTGGCTTAATGTTTATTGTCTTTTTCCTTATAGCAGAGTTTTGCCTCGTTTTGGTAAGGCGCGCCTGTCCTAACGGTGTGTATATTTTATTATGATGCACGTCCAAAAAAAAAGCCTTTGTTGTCTATGTTTTAAAAAAAAAGGAAAACAAGGGGGGGGGAGGGGGAGAAAGGGGGAGTGTCTCTTGATTGCTCCAAATGCTGACGAAAAAGATGACGACGTTAGGCGACTTAATGGTTGGAAATGCTGAAGAAAAAAAAAATGTGAACGTTGGTGGTGGGCGAGATGTGAATGAGAAAGGAGCGCGGAAGACTGAAATTTAACCATTAAATATTCTGTAGTATGCTCCGTATATTGTTAATTAACCGTTAAATATTCTGTCGTTTGCCCTTTATATTGTTAAATAACCGTTAATTATTCTGTCGTTTGCCCTGTATATTGATAGTTAACCGTTAAATATTCTGTTGTATGCCCTGTATATTGTTAATTAAAAGATAAAGGTAAAGGATCCCGTTACGCGCCTATTGAGGCAAATTGGGAATACGGTGTTAGGCCGGTATTTTCTTGACCATCGGCACACTAGGGGTGATGTGGTCAGCATCACGACGGCCGCCTTAACCTTCCCAGAGCTGTTCTGGTACCCAATTCATGAGGCTGGGTCGACCCCGGAACCGTTTGCGGTCTAAAAAAATCCCACCTCAACTGGGGATCGAACCATGGACTACCGAGCTAGGAAGCCAGTGCACTAACCACTGCGCTACCTCGGCTCCATATATTGTTAATTACCTGTTAAATATTCTGTCGTTTGCCCTGTATATTGTTAACTAACCGTTAAATATTCGGTCGTTTGCCCCGAATATTGTTAATTAACCGTTAAATATTCTGTCGTGTGCCCCATATAATTTACCAGGGATCTCTGAGGGAAAAAAAAAATAGGATTGTGCCTAAGGCTGGCAAGTTCGTTATGTAAAACAGTTGCTACAGGTACAAGAGTTTCTGCTTTGGCTTTTCTTTCTCCCCCCAGCTCTGCAGTAGTGGTCCACCAGTGGCCAATACGCAAGAGTATCTAATATGGGTCTTCAAAGGTGTCTACCTTTGCACAAGATTACTCTTGGCAGAGTTGTAGATAGAATGATAATGATGCTTCTATCTCAATGGAGTTTTCACAAGATGTTTTCAGAAGTCAAGAACAATGCTGCTTAGGGCAGAGCACTGTTAACGTATATCTGATCCGTCGCCTTTTGTGAAGAATTAAGCAATGGCTTTAGCCCTCTCAAGCCCCCAGCTGGTGTAATAAAGCGAAATTATTTTTATAAGTATTTGCTCTATAGATGTAAATATATGTCTAGATGTATATATATATATATATATATATATATATATATATATATATATATATATATATATATATATATATATATATATATTGCTCATATATATATATAATGAGTCAACTATATTGTTTATATATGTATATAAAGGGCTGTTATATACAATGGTATAAATATATATATGATAAAGTTCTGTTATGTATATAAATATGAAGTGATTAGACTGTTGTAGTATGATAAATGTTAGCTCTGTATTGTCCCTGTGTATACCTAGTTGTATTACAGTCATCACCTACTGTCAAGCATAATGAATCAACTATGTTCATTTCCAATTGACAGTTTTATTTAAATAACAATGATACGATACACTACACAGGTACAACAGAAATACACAAAAATCAATAATCAGAACGTTACAGCTGTTCAGTATAGTAAACCCTTTTTAACAGGTTACATCAATTAAAGATGACACTCGCAGTTACAAAACGCCACCCAGGCTTAGATATATTCGAGTTCTAATGTTTCCACCAGAACGACTTATAGTTAAAAACGCCAAGTGTCTTCTAATGTTGAGAACACTGCTGACACTGCAGTTACAAAACGCCACCCAGGCTTAAATTATATTACTCAAAAACGGTCATTTTCTGTAGTCTATAAGTAAATAATCTCTTTAATAACTCTGATATCTGTTCATGGATCCTAAATCTATATATACTCAAAAAAAACTGTCCGCTCTGTAGTCTATAAGTAATCTGGCCTACACCACTCCTGGCTTAAAATCTCCAGAAAACTCTCCCTCCATAAAGGAACAATGGTCCTAGCGCCGTTCCTGCACAATAGAAATCTATCAGGGAGATAAATTGATCCAAAACATCGGCCTGTATGAGGGAACATGTCCTTAATAAACTTAACACCTTATTCACACAATCTGCAGATTTTGTCCAATGTAGGCAAGTACTAGTACACACTCTCGAAAAATGCGTTTCCCTTACATCCCAGATTTGACTCAGTCAACCGCCCAACTTAGACTGCCAGTGGCGAAACCAGTACAGAATAACTACATGACCAGCGCTCACACGCTTTCTGTACACTCTGTTTTCTAACATATAAATGTTTAAACAACTCACAATTAAACCAGCTAACAAGTGCGACAACCCTGAATTCACACTGTATAATCAGTATAGTACGTATCATTCCCCTTTGACCTTAACAGTAACACATTTAATAATCAATTAGTTTTTAACAGGTTACAATAAAGATGGAATGAGACTTAATTTTAGATGTATATATAAAAAGTGTCTTCATTGAGACAGGGGTTAAGGATTTATTTTAAAAAAATTGTCATTTTGCCGTCCTTAATAAGAACTTAGCTGGTCTAAGTGAGTCCTGCAGCTGTGTTTTCGTCAATTCTTTTGTGATGAGGGCACTTCTTCACACAACTTGTCCAATGTAGGTGGTAAGTGCTGAATCCCTGCTTTTGACTCACAACTAGTGGCGTAGAAACTTTCGTCTTGCAGCTTCGTACCACGAACTTTAGACAAAATAAAAAGAACAAATGCCGCTGCTAAATACATTATGGGCTGCAAATTAACAGGCGCATTGTCTCGCTGTCCACTCACCAATGTCAGCCTCTCTGAATAATTATTCTCCATGAGTATATGTAGTAAAATCTGCGAGAATAATCGCTCATTTCAGTAAGATTTTAGTCATAAAATGATAATAAATAAACCCGCCCGATTGTGTCTGACGGTTGGCATCTTCGACGCCAGCAACACTGCCTTTTGTGCAGTGCTAAAGCCTATAGAACGATCCCACGGTAAGAATCTATCACGCGTTTTAGTTTCGGTTTCGAAAACGTACTACTAATATTTAACATTTTGCCAGATCTGCTGCATACAAAATGCAGCCTAGCCTTATAATTAACGATTTGTTAGAAATGTAACGCCAAACTGCTGTCCGAAGTAACGTAATCTGTCAACAGTAACGCAAAATTTGGTAGTCTCTTGGACTTTTTCTAAGTAGCAATAACGAGACGACTGTAATACATTAACGCAAAATGCTACCAACGCATGCCAAAACCCGCGTCGTTCTGCACGCGAGACTAATAGTATATACACGCTGTGGCAAAGCTAACGGATATACACACACAGACAGTTTAAATTCTCGACGCGTAGTGTAGTTGTGACGTCACAAAAACAAGTTGGTTTATTTGAAAAATTAAAACGTGAGACAGAAGGAGGGGACAAGATGGTAGATTTATGTAAAAAGTTATAATTAACGACTGTCAGTGACAAAACTGAAAATCTAAACGAAAATGAATATAGTCATAACAACTATATATTCGTGTAGCTTAGTGTATTCTGAGCACAAATATGTTTTAATATTAATGATAGTCCCAGTATTAGCCAAGTTATTGAGAAAATACTAAATGTCTACGGACGCGCGACCAGACAGACTGTTGTTCCTGCTTGTTTTTCATAACGTAGTGGGGACGGCAGCTTAGAAAAGAGGCATTGAGGTAAATTCAAATTCGCTTGGGTAACAAGAGTATAAGAGGGAAAGGGGAGCGGTAGGAAAATGTAATCCAAAACGAAACATCTTTTTGTATTGGCATAACTAAGGCAGACTGGCCAATCGACTACCAGACGCAGAGTTTGTTTGGAATTATTTTTGTTTTTCAAAAGCTACATTTGAATTCTGGTAGTCGCAAGCTTTCGATTGGCAAGTGCTAATAAATATTAGCAAAAAGCTTTCGCTGCTCAGTGCCAGTTGAACAAAACTTTTCATTCAAATACGCTGAGATCAGCTGTGTTAATTGTAAAATTAAATAAAGAAATATTCACAGTCTGGACAGTGCAGAAGAAACTGAGGCCACTTCTTTGCAAGTCAGCGTCATTTGTTTATATTTCTTGATATTTGTGGTAAGAACGCTTCATGAATTTAATATGTTTAATTCCCCTGCCAAAGTTAGCTACTGCTATTGGGAAAAGTGAAGGTCGTGCCGGGAGCAGACATTGTTGAGTCCTCACATTGAAATGTATCTAACTGATGTATGTTGTCATGATTACGTTGTCATATTATTGTATTAGAATATATTAGTAAGCCTCTGTGTTCCATGAACACTGTTTAACATGCCTGAAGCATTTATATTTAAAAAAGGAAAAGAAGAGAAAATCATACCAAAGGAAATGTGGTTACTCCACATTATTTTATTGAGGAAAACTATGTAAACGTACAGTGGCGTATCTGCCATAGGGACCTGAGGTGTGGTCACAGCAAGGTGTGAGTCATGTAAAATTAGGGGCGAGTGCACCTGTAATGCACACGAGGCTGACACCATAGCACAGTAGGAAAATAATAAATATAATAAGTGATCAGATATAAAAGGCCAGGGTGTCCTTTTGTTGCAGAGGTTTTATTTCCTGTTGCCAGCTGGTAACAGGAAACCTGCTGAGAGAGAATAAAGCCATCAAGTCTCCGAACATTCGTTTATGCTGTCAAAAGATAACGGGAGGAGCTTGGTCATTTTGAGAGATCGAGATTTTCTGCAACTTCATACCGTATTGTCATTTTACAAGGAATCCCAGGTGATGTGTTAAGCATCTGGGTATATCTGACACTTTCGTTTAATAAACACTGGAATTTCAAATCATACTCAGGAAGTTTATGGGGTATGATGAAACTACAGCCCCTCATACACAGTGACTCTCCCTCTTAGATGAATAAAGTGTAAGCTGTGAACATTCCAACAGGAAAGATATATATATTAACTTTATAGTTAGTGGACAAAGAGTCCAGATATTTTAGTTGATCTTTTCTGTAAACTATCTTGTCCTCATTTTCAAAGACCTGTCCAAAAGATATGCTGGACAGGCAGATTAAATTGTACAGAAAAAATATTCATTTTAAAGAAAAACTTAACCACTGGTTTTGTTCACTTCCTCATAGAAAATTACAGTGTTTTTGTGTTGTGTACCATCATTTCATTTCTCCCCCTAGACACTAGGTACATCATACACCAGACACTAGAGCCAAAATAGTGACCATGTGAGATCTAGGGAGGTAGCGTTAGGTTCCCTGCACATAATTCATCATCATCATTTATAGAGTCAGGGGCCTACATGTGCTTGACCTCACACGGTTAATACAGACACGGATTTCATTCTTTTAGGATACCATCACAACCTCCCCAGCAAATCAAACTTTGCTACAGTATACACAGCATAACTCGGGGAATATGATTAGAAATCACAGTTATTCTTCTGGTTACTTTAATGGAGAACATGTGTCTGGACAGCGCGAGGGCAATGGCTTGCATGAATTACAGTTAACAAGGTACATTTATCTCACAAAATGATACGATATACTTGATGCACATGGAATGTAAACATCACTCATCACTGCTCTATTCGGAGTCTGGGGTCACCTCTGCTGTCGGTTTTCTGTACAACTAGTAAGAAGCAATCACCAGCGCGTGCTGTAGTGGTTTATGAATATACTATTTTCATATGTTGATGTTGCCAGCCTCATATATAACCACTTAGCAAGAAAAACATGTCAAATTCACATTTGTAAAGTATAGATTTACAACTTACACCAAATGGGCTCTACGATCTCCTGGCACAGTTAGAATGGACACAGCAACTTAGGTTAGATGCTTTCAAATCACTTATCTGGGTAATTTTATTATTCCACTTATGACTTGTGTTTTGATTCCTTAGGTTTCCAGTCTTGGTATTTAACAAAGCGGGTTTGCTTGTAAGTTTCAAAGTTGCCACAAAACTCTGTCCTGGTCCTTTCAGTTTCCAGTCTTTGTATTTAAAAATGCGGGTTTACTTTTAAGTTTCAAAGTTACCCAAATACTTCAATCTGAACCAAATAATTTTGAAAGTCTTTGTCCGACCCTTCTCTCTGGGCTCTAGTGATTTGCTAGCTTGACGTGGCGATGCAGTCTGATTTGTGACTCCGATTTTGCTAGATTATATTTCCATTTCTCAGGTTAACATGTCAATGAAAGTAAAAGTCTATTCCGGCTCTCAAATTAAACCAATGGTAAGCTCTTTAGAACCACGTGGGTCGAGGTGTTTGTTAATTTCCTCCGCGTATTTCAAATTTAAACGCGTGACCTCTTTCAGAAATGTCCGCACCTTTATGTAAACTCACAAACACATCTGTGAACTCATTTCCTAGCTGATACTTTCCTCCCATTTTGTCTCATCTGACAGATTATCTGTAATAATTACACAGAGATGGACCAGCGGAAGCGATTACGTATTATCCCCTGTGTTTGCGCAAATCTCTCAGACGGATTTCTTAGACAGCCAATATGGCTTTCTTTCCATCGATCGGGCGCGACCACCTTGCGTCAAGAAAGATCGTGGCTAAACGACGTAAGTGATAAACGTATTATTCGCTGACCTGTCTAATTAGCCTTGTCATTCGACGATTCACAGGGCTAAACGTAAACAAGTCTGGAAGCGGCTCAGAGCAAAAACTGTACGTGCATAAAATGTCAAATAATAGGACGATGAAGGAGAGAGAGAAGGGCGCAAAAGTACATGCACAAACGTTTTGTGACACAGTAGTGATTCCATGCTCTATAAGCAGCGAAAACGAAACTGTTATTTTCAAATTCTAGCACGAAGAGCTGCTGAGAGTAATATTGTTTCGGTATATAATTTGAGACATAGGTTTTATTTTTTAAACAGACTTCTTTCATTAGATGTACATCAATTAGTCAACGACATTGATAACTTCATGACTTTTCTTGATATAGCAGGAGGTGTTGGATTACCTAGACCAGTCAATCTCTCCGACAGTTAGATCCCAGTGGGTGATTTGGTAGAACTTTAGGTTACTGCGCGGAAAACAGAAAATAATTTTTAAACTAGGGGATATTTCTGACTAAACATCTCCCGCCAGCATTTAAAAGCGCGGTGTCCCCGGGACCAAAGGTACTTCTTCCACATCCACAATGAAAATTCTCGAGCTGGCTACTAAAATATATTCGCGAACTGCATGAGATAGGAGCGTGATCTTTTCTTCGTAAGAGTCATTATCCCCCCTCCCCCTTAAAATTACACACACACAGATCACACACATATCACACACAGTGACGTACGTCTAGTTTGACAAGTGAATTTTCCCTGATTTGATGGATGATTTAAGGGACTTTAGCTTTTCATAACATTAGAACCCCTGAACATCAGTATTGTTGTAACTTTTCATCAACGAAGAGTAGCGGCTATGATCAAAGCAGTCAAAGACGATCCCCAGAACAGAGAAGCAGAAATTTAGCATCTCCGTGCGAACACTGAACCGTTCGCAAGATGGATACGAGCGGTCAGAAGAAAGCTTCTTGCAGACTTCGCACCTCTGTGGCAACCGGCAGGCTTGCCCGAAAGACCATGGAACGGGAGAGACGGAGCGCTCAGCGTAGCGGATACGATCTGAGGAATCAGGAAACTCACCGCGAACGAGGCTAGTCTCACATAAATTTCACATCCTCGCGCGAGCAGCCTGAGACGAACGAAGATCGGAAGCCAGTCGGGCCATCGCGGTTAGCATGGCGGCTAAATAACTTCGACTTTCCCTGGGATCTGAAGAGGCGCGAAATTTTCACACGACCCATTTAACTTACATTCCCGTTAGATATATACAGAATCTGAAAAGGGGAACTTTATCATTCGTTCTGACAGCATTCTAAGATTCAATAGCATATAGTTAAATTCCTGCTAGATTTCATCTAAATTGTTGGCTATTGGAGTGAATTCTTTTCTGTGCAGACGGTAATTTATACTTTAGCTTCGAGTGATCAGTGGTCTAGTTATTTCATTTTTATTTCACTGGATTGTGGTGTAAATTTAAACTTATTAAATAAACTCCGCCAATGCCGGTCCCAAGCCCGGATGAAAAAGGAGGAGGGCGGCCTGCATGGAGGCCGTAAGGAGGCAGCCCCTCCACCATGCAAAGGCACAACAGGCCAATCACCTGTTTGCTTTAAATCATGATTACGCGAACTACAAGAGAGAAAACCGGACTGATTCTAAGGGCGACGAACTGGAACGGACTACGGACTACGACTTATGGAACTTGGAACACAAGAAGTATAAATGGGAAGGAAGAGGAGCTGGTGGAAGAGATGAGGAAAGCAAAACTAGAAATCCTGGCTATAACGGAAACGAAGAAAAAAGGACAAGGAGTCATGGATCTCGATGGCAACACGTTGCTCTACAGTGGTGTACCCATATCTGCAAGAGCTAAAGGGGGCGTGGGTTGCATTGTGGCCCAAAATCAAAAAGATAGTATCAAGGGATGGAACTTTGTCTCGGAGCGCATTATGGTTGTAAAACTAAAAGAAGGAGAAACCATAGTCAACCTGGTCATAGTGTATGGGCCAAATGAGGATGAGAGAGCAGAGGTCAAGGAGGAATTCTTCGAGCTGCTTCAAAGGACAGTGGATGACTGCCTAGATGAAGTTATTATGCTCGGAGATTTTAATGCCAGAGTTGGAAATGACCATGCTAGATGGGGTGGAGTTATCGGAAGATATGGAGAAGATACTCTCAATGACAATGGAAAGCGACTCCTTAGATTCTGCAGTGAGCAGAATCTGATCATTACAAACACAAAGTTCCCCCATAAGCGCATACATGCATACACTAGATGTGAACCAACCAAGAATGAGAAGTCAGTGATCGACTATGCCATTTTTCGGAGAAGCTCATTCAGATATGTCCGAGATGCAAGAGTCTGGAGGGGGCCAGAGATTGGAAGTGATCACTACCTGCTAACAATCAAAAGAACAACTGAAAGAGTTGCTCAGCCTAGGAACTGCCCAACATCACGCAAGAAACCAAGTAAACGAGCAGGAGAAATGAGCATTAGGACCTACAAGCTGAGAGAGCCAGAAATTAAGACCAGATATCAGGGGCTTATTGCTACAGCAGTGAGCAACACAGAATAACGACCTGATGACTTGGAAACCCTCTGGAATAAATTCAAGGATATCATAAAGACAGCTGCTGCAGAAGCATGCGGTGAAGTCCGACTTGGGAACCAGAGAAAGAGGACACCTTGGTGGACAGAGGAAGTCAAAGAGAAAATAAGGGAGAAGAAAATGGCATGGAAACAATACTTAGGAGCTAAAAACACAACAGGACAAATGGAAAAATATAGGGAATATGTGACACTCAGAACAGAAGCAAAGAACAAAGTGCTAGCAGCAAAACAGAAGTCCTGGGAAGAATTTGGAGAAAAGCTAGAAAAAGATGCACAAGAAAACCAGAAATTGTTCTATAAGACCCTAAAGAACATGAGGAAAGAAAAACAATGCCCTCTCAAATTTATAAAGGACAAGCAAGGCAAATTGCTTACTGCCCCGAAGGAAGTAATGGAAAGATGGAAAGAATATTTCTCAGAACTCCTGGATGGTGAGCATGATGAAGCATCAGAAATGATAACCACTAGCACAGAAGAGAAAACTAATGATGGTGAAGATGACATAAAGATGGAAGAACTGAGGGCAGCACTAGAGAAAATCAAGATGGGCAAAGCAGCAGGGCATGATGGTATAACACCAGAATGGTTAAGTACATGGGAGCATCAGGCGACCTATTACTCTTAAAGGTCCTACAGGCAGCATGGTGCAACAAGACCATACCAAAGGATTGGGAGATTGCCATCATAACACCAATTTTCAAAAAGGGTGACAATCGACAATGTGGTGGAAACCATAGAGGCATATCCCTTCTCAGTGTCCCTGGTAAAATCTACTCTAGAATCCTAGAGCAGAGACTCCGACGCCTAGCTGAGCCACAATTGGATGAGGTCCAGTGCGGATTCCGAGCAAACCGAAGTACTCAAGACCTAATCTTCACACTCAGACAGCTGAGTGAAAAGGCCCTTGAGTATAAGAGTGAGATCCATCTTTGTTTCATAGATCTGGAAAAGGCGTTTGACAGGGTCCCCTGGAGCAAACTTTGGGACTGTTTGGCAAGGAAGAATATTCCAGCACCTCTGATTCATGCTATACAGAGCTTCTACAAGTCTTGCAGAAATTATGTGAGGACAGCAAACCATAAGTCAGAAGAGTCAGAACCACCACTGGTGTAAGACAAGGTGATATCCTATCACCTTACCTCTTCATACTCCTTATGGACGATGTCATCAAGGCATGTAAGGAGAGAACAAGAAAGTATTCAGTGGGGTACTGGAAGATGAGACAGGTCTTTATTTCGGAGCTGGCATTTGCTGATGATGTTGCCCTGATTGCTAAATCAGAGGCACATCTCCAATCCAACCTGCAAGTCTGGAAGGAAGAGCTGGAGAAGAGAGGGATGGTCATACGCAGCTCTAAAACAAAATCCATGGTGATATCACGAGAAGAAAGAAAACATCAGATTAAGTTGGGAGAACAGGTCCTGGAGCAGGTCGACCACTTTAAATATCTCGGAGCTATTATAGACCGAAAGGGAGGCATCAAAGAAGATTTGGCCACTCGAAAAGCAGCGGCTGGGAGACTTTTTCAGGCCATAAATCGTGGATTCCTCAGCAAGAAAGAGGTTGGTAAGAAAACGAAGATGGCTGTATACCGCTCCACCTATGTCCCAGTCTTGACATATGGATGCGAGTCGTGGGCAATGACAACAACCCACAAAAGCCAGATCCAAACCTCAGAAATGAGGTATCTGAGGAAAGTGGTTGAAGTAACAAGAAGAGACATGGTCCGCAACCAGACGATCCGTCAAGGCCTAAAATCCCATCCGCTGCAGACCCAAATAGAACAGTCCCCAACTAAGATGGTTTGGCCATGTCTGCAGAATGGGAGAAGATCGGCTACCACGACAAGCATGGGAAACAAAGAGCCAGGGATCCAGACCTCCAGGACGACCCAGAGTCCGCTGGGAGGACAACATTAGACAATCTTTGAAGGACCGAGGACTAGAATGGAACCAGGCCAGGAAGAAGACAGCTGATAGAATGGTCTGGCGCTCTCTCTTCCAAACCTCTACACCTCACGGTAGAAGGGGAACGACTAAGTAAGTAAGTAAGTAAATAAACCCATTTTCAAAGTTCCAGTGCAAACTAAATGTTACATCTATAGATTAATTTCCTAATACAATAGCCGCGTAAATTAATTTTGCAACTGTTAAGGGAATTGTGACTTTAATACAGTTTAGTTCTGTATAGATAGATGTGCTTTTAAAATTATTAACCTCACGGAGAGTTTTTTTCTTGATTTATTAATTAAAGACGCGAGCGCAGAAAATAGTCTAACTGTAATTGTATCGCGCGTGAGATTTTAATATGATTTCATTGCATTTCATGTTTTTTCTATTTGTATCTAGAGTGATCTTTCGAACCTCGCATCCCAGCAATTAGGCAGCATTTAAGCAGCCATTACGCAGCAATAGAATATCTATAGAGCCTTGCCGACCCAGTTCGATTACTCCAGTGACATACGAACTTTTTTAAAGCTAAACTTGTGGCGACCTGTTGCGGGTCTCGCTCCTCTGAATTTAACTGAGAACAAAGCCACCCAAGAAACACTTTTAAAATACTAATTCATAAAGTCGTTAAAACTGGAAGCAGAACAGTCGCCAGTAGCAATATTCTACTCATGCTCTCTTTTTGTGAAGAAGAACATAGATTTACCTGAACACTGTCTGTCAAGTATATTCAGTGGATTTTAACCACCCCCTCTCCCCCGAAGAAGAACCTATCTCAGTGTTTTGTAGTTGTGACATTACGGCAAAAGAAAGTTATCTCCACCAGCTGTGCCCATCTTAGAAACCATACCATACCTCACACTTAGCCAAGTGCCTGTGCCATTCATTAGGAACTTTTATTAAAAAAAAAAACAAAAAAAAAAAAAACAGTAGCCCTTACGCTTCACCGTCTGGCGATTTTTTGAGACTATTAGCTACCAGCCCACCTCGATAAATCTGGGGCCTGACACAGAAGAAATAAAAAGACAATTTCCATTGTTCTACGGTATTATCTGCTGTTGTAAAACTTCTAGGAAGTGCCAGAATTCACCATTTGGTAAGTCTGTGTGTGTGCCTGTGTGCTGGCCAGCCAAGCGTGTTTTTGAATGAAAGGAGATTTAATCTTCTTTTACCCTTATAATTAGTTCGACCTAGTATTAAGGTGTACTGTATTCATTGTACGGGAATTCTCCTAGCGGGATTGTTTAACTGTGTTCATTTCCCCCTCCCGTAAAATTTGTTGGATAAAGGAAAACATTTGAGAACCCTAGCTTTTCCTCTACCCCCTTATCAATGTAACCCCTTGCCTCAGTGTAATATATTTACCATTAGGTTAAATTGCCTATGTCTGATCATCATCATCACCCCCTCCCCCTCCTTGTCTTTGGGACTGGGTCTTTTCTGTTAGTAAATACAAGCGGAAAAAGGTGTATGGGATACTTCTCCTCAAAACCCCCCTCCCCCTTGTCATATTTGTATTCTGTAACCTTTGATTTCTGACTGTTTTTTTTTTTTCGTACGCCCGCTAATACTCGAGGCGAAATCTCAGGTTATTATTTATGTCTAACCTGACATTGATTTTACGTGAGTATCCCTTTATTTCGTGTACAGAGACAGGTGTCCCTCGCCATTCAGGCAAATACTCGCCGATTTCGGAGGTACCCATTGTAGCTGGGTCGGCTCAGGAGCCGCCAGTCCCTGGTCGACGACACTCCTTCAAATGTCCTCACCAGGTCTCGAGTTAATCCAGTGCAAATCCCGGTCGACGAAAAATCCTCAATAGCCGTCGCCCGGGTTTGATCCTGTATCACCCGGTCGCCAGAGCGGTGTTGTAACCACTACGCTAGCACGGCTCCCACTCTGACTGTAAATTGATAATTATTTGAGACTTGATTTTTATGATAATAAAAGTATTAAAACTTTATTAGTATTGGTGTCGGCTGGCCCAAATCAAATTTTTCCCATATTTGTTATTGTAGTCCGTATTCATGTACGTTGAGCATCAGAATCACCAAATCGGTGAGTGCGCCTGAGTGACTGGAACTGACAAACAATTGTTTGCTCAGAAGAGTGGTAGGAGTAGTTTTGAGAGTCAATTATTGTCGTAAACCGAGACTGTCCTTACTCTTCCCAGCACTTGTGAATCTACTACCTGACTTTCCTAAATTCTTATTCCCACAGAGCCTTCACTATCATTCTACATTCTAAAGGGACTAATATCCATCAGAACTCCCTCAGAGAAAAATTACGACACACACACACACACACATATATATATATATATATATATATATATATATATATATATATATATATATATATATAATATATATATAATATATATATATATATATATATATGATTAGAAGCACTCTAAATATTGGGGCATTTAAAAACGTTCTACAACATTTAATATCTATCTATCTATCTATCTATCTATCTATCTATCTATCTATCTATCTATCTATCTATCTATCTATCTATCTATCTATCTATCTATCTATCTATCTATCTATCTATCTATCTATCTATCTATCTCTCTATCTATCTATCTATCTATCTATCTATCTATCTATCTATCTATCTATCTATCTATCTATCTATCTATCTATCTATCTATCTATCTATCTGTCTGTAATAGAAATGTGTGTGTCAGAAATCTGGATTTAAATATTTGCATAAGGCTAAGTAACAGACTGTTACATTTAACTTAAAGGAAGATAATCTATGACGTATAATATTTGTAAGCTAAGGGCGGTAATCCATAATAGGAGTCAGCAGTATAGTTTTTACGTCCCTTGAGGGAAGTGTTAACTCAAGATAGCTGAGCGAAGTAAACTTGCACGAGAAAGTTCGGGTAAAGTTATCGTTGTAAATCGTGGTACAAAATATAGGCAGTTCAGATCTAAACGAGTTAGCGTAAAGTTTAGTAAAATGGGCTCTCTCCCAAGTATGTGTTAAAGATAGTACTGTATAAGTGGCAAGCGCAAATTGGAGGTATCATCGGACAATATTCCAATGAGTTGGTTGATTCTGTGATGATAGAAATTTTGAAACTATTGTCTAGCCGCCAAATTGCTTGGTACGCCACCATGATATAAATTGTAGTTAATTCTGAGGACAAGAGTCAGTGTTGCCGTTTCAAGAATTATGAAGTGTTTTCAAGACAACCCAGGTATGTTGAGTGTTACCAACATATGATAAACTGTTAGTACATAACAAGCATGACAGACAGCAGCTAGTCCTGAGAAGTAGGAAATAATAGACCTTGGTAAATTTTCAACCCTGGCGGTCTGGCCAGTATCATCTAGATATGCCAAGTGGAACTAGGAAAGATATCAGAACATTATATAAAGACAAGGTAGCCAAAATGAAGAATTTTAGAGGACAGACAGAAATAATGACCGCAATAGTGTACCAAGTTGGGACCACCATGGCAGAGTAGAGACAGCCAGAACTACTGATATATGATGAGTGAACGAGAGAACAAGAAATAATAGAATATGGATCTGAATATTGTTTGCTGTGCAAGTCTATCAACCATAGGGGAAGGTTGGACACAACACCTTAATTCAACTGTTGCTAATCGTTATGTAAATAAACTTTGCATTACTGTTCACTGCTGTTGGCGTGAAGTATGTTCAACAAGATGTTAAACCATCCACCATCTGTCAGTCATACACTGTTGTAATCGTCAAAGTTGATCAAAAGTAATTTAACATCATCAACCAAAACTGCATACTGTCAGGGCAGTGAGACGAACCATCATACATATCATCATCATCATCATCATCATCATCGCTAGAGTATATGTCCTCGGCCACATATCTACCTACATACCTACCTACCTACCTGTCTGTCTGTCTATCGCTCTATCTATCTGTCTCGCTGTCTGTCTCTTATCTGTCTCTCTTTCTGTCTGTCTGTCTGTTTGTCTGTCTGTCCTACTACCTGCCGGCCTGGTTGTGAATATATCGATCTATTTATATGTGTGTGTATATATATACGGACGTTGTTGTTACAGATGGGATGTGTAGAAGATGATTTGCGTAACAATATGTCAATGTATCGTGCAGATACCATGAAGAATGTCGTGGGTGTTACAGATGAAACAAATCTGTACATAGATTAATTCAGAATGCATTGGTGGATGGTTCCACATACAACGACGTTTATTACGAAGAATATAAAGTTCATTTCATGGGCATTTTCATAAAGTACATACATGTAAACGAACTCCTCTCACAGTCTTGTCTGGTCAATACATATCTGGCCGCTGTACTAGATGTGGCATCCAATCCACCCAAGTAATGTGGGACAGATTATGTAGACATAGGAATATCAGTATAATTCCTTCTTAAAATAGTTACGAATCTTCTCGCTTACTTCTCAGTCTTCAGTAATACATTGTGGCGGCCCTCGAAGTACTTTAAGCCACAGAAAATATATAATTCCTCCAAAATCTCAGGAGCTAGAACAAGTACGTCCTTCTTTGACGACTACAATATATGAAAGGCCTAGAACCAACCGTTTGCATATATTAGTGCAAAACGGATTACGTCATAAACTCCCGGTGACGTATTAAATATGTAGTGTTCAAGAACAATGAAAAACCGTGCAAATACATGATTAACCACAGATAGAGATATTACCGCATAGATTAACTGCTAATAGCCTAAGTGTGGTCAACATGCAAAAATACATAAAAATCTTACTTAACACTTGTACAAACCATAGTGACAAGAAGGACATTGAAACATTTGAAAGCATTCTTCTTAGGGAGTTTGTCAGTCCATGTTTTAGTGCGCGAATTTGTGTACCGGAGGGAAATCGCCAGCCCAATATTTTTCTAGCGTTAAAATATTTTTTCCACTTCCGTCATATAGAGTGGATAGATAAGGAAAAAAATCGAAAAAAGGTGATTCGTCTAACTAAAACAAAAGACAAAGAAAATAACCAAAGTTGCGACCACAAGACCTTTGTCAGGGAAAGAAAAGAAAGCAGGATCTAAGTAAGAAATATGGGAGAATACATTTGGCCCCCCCCCCCCCCTTTTCCCCGTATTTATATACATCGTATACCACGTCTTACGACAGTCCCTTTCATCTTCCTGCATACAGAGATCTACCAAATCTTCCCGTGCAGACTACCGGTAACTGGGCGATTTACCGTATGCCCACTCATTCTCTAGCCTCATTAAAACAATGAACAATTGATTTAGTCTGTTATCTTTGCCTCACATTGTTCTCTGGATTCTCTGAGGAAGCAAAGAGCCAAAAGGATTATTGCTGGCTTATGTATGTCGTAATAGGCCACTTGTACGAGGTTGTGCATGGAACTAGCAGCCTCACCATGCACAACACACTGATACAGAAACAACCTCTGGAAGAGCACATGAGTATTTAGTGCCGGTTTCCTGCAAAAGGGACTACCTGCAAAAGTGGTTTCATTCTCTATGATGATGTTGGTAGTGTTAACTTCTGTAGTCCCTCCTTAAGACTTTTGTTAATACAGCCTTAACTAATGTTTAATGAACTGGTGAAAGTCACAGTTGCTACGGATTCTTCTTCTTCTTCTGCTTTTTTTTTTTTTCTTCTGCTACTTCTGCTACTTCTTCTTCTTCTTCTTCTTCTTCTTCTTCTTCTTCTTCTTCTTCTTCTTCTTTTTCTTCTTCTTCTTCTTCTTCTTCAAGTGTCATGGCCATTGTGGGGTAGGCGATCACGTGTCTCTACAACTTGTCTCCAGTACTATTTATTAATTCTGTTGTTGACTCATTTACATGCCATGACGTCAAATTGTCCAGTACCTTCTCTCTTTGTCTTTCAATCTTTCAAGTTGTCACGATATATTCCAGCTTTCTTCTTCTCCTCATAAGATTCCCCTCCCCCCCCACACACACACACACGGAAAAAAGAGAAGTAGACTGCTTCCTTCTAGCATGAGGAATAAGCTAACGTTTTCTAGCGAGTTAAAACAATTTGTTTCCTTAAACACCATTATCATTAGCTCTGCCGCTAGTTTCTATGAATTTTAGGAAGAAGCTAATTAAGAGATTTAAGAAGAAGGAGGGGGAGAAAGAATAAGGTAGCACGAGAGATGAGAAGAAGATGAAGGATAAAAAGATAATGAAAAAAATTCATCAACTACTGGAATTTTTGATGACATGATTTTATGAATGGAATCTTGTTGAGATAATCTTGTCAAAGCAAAATAAAAGTAGGTTAGATAATGGCATTTTCAGCTCGATCTTTCAATATAGCTGTCGAACTTGTCAAACTCTTGTTAACTATGGCAAAGAATTGTCTGCTCGTGTTCCCCGTCACCAAAAAAAAAAAAAAAAAAAAAATTGGCGCGAGGTTAAGGAGCACAAGGTGATACTTGATTGGACACAACTGCTTGTTGACATCACCGCTGATCGACAGCTCGTACGCCATTGATATTTTTGCGAACTTCCGGTTCTTGAGAGATTTCCAGCATTTTGAAAGACATTCAATTTCTGTTTTCTATAGCAGGACCTTCGCGACATCGACATTCTCAAGATACGATTTTCAATAATACTCTCATCGAGTGCATGAACTTTGTTTTCAAAGCTGGCGTGACTTTTCGATAAAAGTCACCATCATTAAGTGCCGTGTAAACCACACGTATCCGATCATTTTTCTCAATTTCCTATGGGCTCCGGTAAGCGAGAATCACGCCTGTTGTTTGTTTTTGTTTCATGTAGTATTGGCTGTTCATTGAAGCATGCCTCTCTCTCCGTCGTCGCCATTTTTTTTGGTTGCATTCAAATGACCACTCCTCGCTGGGTTTTCTAATTATTTTCTTCTAAAGGCGCATCTAAAGAGGCATAGAAGCCCAAGCTCAGGCACGCACATAAGTGACAGTATTGTCTCTCTGCTTTGCAGTAGTGGTCCAAAAGTGGCAGAAACTCAAGAGTATCTAATATGGGCCGTCAAAGGTGTCTACTTTCGCGCAAGATTACTTTTGGCAGATATGTAGATAGAAGGTTAATGACGCTTCTACCACAAATGTGATCCACAAGATATTCAGGTAAGCGAAAACAATGCTGCATTTGGCTGAGCACGTTAATTCTAGAATCTGCCGACAACTTTTGTGAAGGATTAAGCAATGGTTTATGTTAGCTCGTTAAGCCCCCGCCTCTGATTAACTCAGGGGAATTCTTATTATTCTGGTATAGCTCAGTTTAGAGTGTGTTAAGTACATTGACTGAGACAAACATGCAGTACATTTAGAAATGACTAAATCAAAGTTAAATTTGTATAATTACAAATAACAAAATTTAATAATCACTTTAGGTTTAACAGTTAAACAAATTAAATAGTTATGGATGAAGAAAAAGTTATCATCACGGTTGTGATGGGGTGTAAATTGTAAAAAAGAGAAGTTCAAGTGGCAGCATATAGATTGCCAATGACGGTTCTGCTCCTTCTGATGGGTTGGTTCTTGTTACACTGCTCACGCTCGTCGCTGGACAAGGTTAAAGGCGCCGCACGTTCCCAGATCGTCAAGGAGTAAAGACCCTCTGATGCTGGTGTCTCGCACATCGTCAGTCCACTTCTACCTTCACTTGGTTCCAGAGAGAGTAGTTTCTTCTGGTACCACCAATTACTATGATGAAAGAATAGAAGCAAAACGCTGTTTTAAGTATTGCGTTTTCCGACACATAGTTATGTACCCCATTATTTCCATTTCACCATCCAATTTAACTCAGAATTACTCTCGATGAGTATTAAACTTAAGCTCTCAAGAGAAACCTTTCTTTACAATTAAATTGAACAGTTATATATAATGATTTTACATTTAAATGAAAAGGTTAATAATACAGATAGAATATGTTTGCATTTACATTTCCACTGTTTGAAAAGTGTTCACAATATAAATTGAATATGTTTTCATTTATATTTACACTGATTGAAAAGTTTGAAACTTCTATTAATTTTAAAGTGACTATGTATTCGTTTACATTTACACTGACTGAAAATGTAGATATCATACTTAGAATGTACATCATTTCTTTCATCTTTCACTCCCTACTCCATATGGAACCTGGGACTGTTTATGCGTTTAGTTTTCTTTAAGAAACTAGCAATAAAGCAGTCACCAGTCTCTTGCAGTGGCGGTTCATGAAATCATAATTCTATATGCTGAGATTGCCAGCCTCAAATGGCTTGAACATTCCTAGCACTTTTCACACACTAAAATTCACATGGTTTTATATATATATATATATATATATATATATATATATATATATATATATATATATATATATATATATATATATATATATATATATATATATATATATATATATATATATATATATATATATATATAAGTTCACATGTTAGTAATGAAATACAGAATGTAAAATCACAACTTACGTCAATCCTTGCACACATATGTTTCTGCTCTGATGAATAAGTTAAGGCACTGGGTTAGGCCTTTTACACGTGTACTTGGGGTCGTTAATTTAGCATTAAAACTCCCTCTTTGACTTTGTGTGTTCAGTTTCCTCAGAGTCCGGTTCCTTATAAAAATAGATTTCCTGGGCTGTATTAAGTCTTACAAGGTGTTCCAATAAAAGTCCGGTCTGATAAATGGAAATCCTGAATTTTCTTCTAGCATGTCTGGTTGTTCTTGGCAAACGATTCCTCAGAGTAAATCTTCATAGTGAAATAACACTGAACAAACGCCAAATTATATTCAGGGTCCTACCTCGCTCAATTTGTTATGGAGTTAAAATGATCAGCCAATCTGATATGAATATTTTGCATGACTCATCTAGTGCACAATTTCAAACATTACTTTTCTGAAAATGGGCTGTAAACATCCGATTGCCTTGTGTACGAACTCACAAACATGTCGTTAAACTCACACGACAACGTGTGTCAGATGTAACACTTATTAATTTCTTACAAAGTATTGTCGTGGACAGGAAATGATTATATCCTACGTGTTCGTCCCAAATGTGTCGCACAGACTGGTAATCTTGTTTTCTGTTGCCTGAGCAAACGAAAACCGACTACGGGCGAGTAATTTTATCACCCGCCCCAGCTTGAGAAAACAAAATCATGCGAAACTGAGCAAACTCACATTGGTCTTCACCTGCTCTTATCTCAGCAAATCTGTGCCGCATCAAGCAAAATGGGATTATTATCACCTACAAGGAGTGTCAAAATGATTTGACAATCTCAAATATCTGCTACTTAGCAGAGAAAGAAAGAAAGTGCGACAATTGAAAGCACGCAATAAAATCCGTACCACAAATGTACTGATTACTGCCGTAGTGAAACAGAGATTTTGGAGAAGAAGGGGTCTCCCCAATACATTCTGTGACAACATACTTGCATTTATTACCGGCGATTTGTATTATTTATTGTCTAGCAGTGTCTTTGAGGACTTGTAGTCCGATCTTCTGCCTGACTAAGGAAAACATTGCATTCTTCTTAAGAACGACATCGCTTCGGCATGTAATTTCTTTTTCATCTGCTTGTTAACTTGTCTACATTGCATTCTGTCTATATTGAAGAATTTGGCACGTTTCATTGAAAGAGATGAAAACAAATGAAGAGGTCATAGAAAACCTAGGAATGAAAAGAGAATCGATGAAGGAGATCAGAATTAGGCAGCCTAAATATTTTGGCCATTTAAAAAGGCATAACAACTTACTGAAGACCATAATAGAAGGCAGAGTTGAAGGCAAACGTGCATGGGGAAGACAGCGCTATAAGTGGGAAGATAACAGCAAGAGATGGACAGGAAAGAGTCTATCAGAGTGGCACCATCAAGACAAAAGACGGAAAAAAGTTGAAGATCCATTGCAGCCGAACTTCGTTGCGGAGATGACAGCTGATGATGGTCATGCTGTTATCTTGTCTAGATCCCACGTGTAAAAAAAAGTTATACGGCGTAAATACATGGCTTTCATTGCTTGTGACGATTGGTTACATTAGATGATAGATGGTTAGAGAGAATAAACTTCAGGTATCTTTCTCTTTGCCCCGTATAGTTCTCTGATGCGACAAAGAAAGAATATGGCCACTACGACCTCAGGCATATCGTACAAGGCAACTAATGTAAAGATGTGCTTGGGACTGGCAACTTCATCATGTAGTTCAAATTGCCACAGCAACCATCACCGCAAGGAAGCCTGCACAAACATTCACATGCTGTTACAGTGGTAGTTTATGTGGCAACTTGTTTCACATGGTGAAGCTGGCAGCCTCATGCACAACCTCAAATTAGTCACTCTATTACAGCATGGACGATCGTGCTACCACGACAAGCGTGGGAAACTAAGAGCCAGGGATCCAGACCCCCAGGACGACCCAGAGTCCGCTGGGAGGACAACATTAGACAACCTTTGAAGGACCGAGGACTAGAGTGGAAACAGGCCAGGTGGAAGACAGCCGATAGGATAGTCTGGCGCTTTCTCTTCCAAACCTCTACACCTCATGGTAGAAGGGGAACGACCAAGTAAGTAAGTAAGTACTACAGCATGTATGAGGGTACAGTAGTCATATTATTTCGTTAACTCTACAGAAACCCCGGAGCAGTAATTCAAAATACAGCACTTTTTAAATTGTCATAATTTCCCTTTTAGCTCCCTGTGGAGCATGAATCTATTACTGCAGCTATTCCCCTAGCAGGAAGCTAGGACCACATCATTCATGTGCTCCCGCGGCGGCTACTGCTGTGTGTGGTTTAAGTCAATGCTCCGCAACCAGTTTGCTGCGTGTGTATACACGGTGTGCTGTGACACCAGGTAGAACACACAATAAAGTGGTATACAAAATTAAATGTTGTAGTAAAATATAACGAAAGAATCTCACATGTACAATTACACAAATAATCAGGTGACTTACCAACATCAAGCAAACTTCACAGTAATAATAACAATAACCAAACTGTCATAAACAGTCAGAGACCCTTGTCTTATGATTGCAGTGAATTTAAAAAAAGTCCGAGTGGCTAAGAAGTTTGGCGTCCGCCTCGAGTTCTAGAGGTACCTAGTTCGATTCCCAGTTAAGGGAATATAATTTATGGACTTTTTTTTCAGAACCAGTGATCCTAATGATGTCATACTCCCCTCCACCGGATTCCTGGGTAGTGAGATCGGATACCCAGTCTTCTCGGATAGGGCGAAAAAATAGCAAGTTTCGCACGTTAAAAATCCCATGGCAATTGGAAATCGTAAAGAGTAAGCCTGTCTGGAAGGCACCTGTCCTGGTGTGACGTATAATGGAAAAAGAGCCTACAGTAATCTGACAGTCTTTGTGACCTCGTAGCGCTCTATGATTTGCTAGCTAAAACCATGCATTTTCTGCCTGTGTTTACTTACACAAGCGTACTTTTTCGTCCCACCTCTTTTCTTTGAACATAAGCAAACGAAGTGTTTACAAACGTTTGTGACCTGCCCGTCATAACAGGTAGCGAATTAGGTTTGTTTACCGCGTCTTCTCACGCGAGCTTATCTGTCAATCATACGATACCTGACAGGCCGCACGTGAAAAAAAAACAGAATCTTTTGAATTCTACGAAGGGAAATCCAAAACTCCCCGAGTAAGCTTTGATGTCGAATCGCGGGCAAAAACGTCCAGAACCCCGTTACACGTGATAAATCTTTTGATGACGGTCGAAAACGCCGACAAAAGACTGGCCATAAGCCCTTATCTTGTAACTCTGTTTCTGATTCTCCGTTACACATAATAGCGCGAAAATTAACAAAATCTATAGATCAGAGTAACATAATGTTATATAAACTGTGTTTTCTTAAAACCTGCCATCAATGTCACTCAGAATTCTTGGATAGTCTAAGAACACTGTTCTAAAACCATCTTGTTAAATGTGTTATTAGCAATTGGTGGGGATTTTTCATTCTGATTTCTGGTAATAGAAATGAGTGCTTACGTGTTTAAAAATGTTAGCTTTTACCAATTAAAAGTGTTAGCTTTTACCATTATAATAATAATAATAGCCCCTTCAGTCATAACTGACTATGGGAATGCGCCCCTAAGGTGGAATATCCTGGCCTCTCATAACTTTAGAACCCCTGATCATCTGTTGTAACTTTTACCGGCATGCAGCGGTACCATCAAAGAACAGGCTGATCTTCAGAATGCAACGTGGAGCGGCCGCGATCTAAAGAAACAGGGAACCCGCAGCTCACAGAGTTAGCTTCTCGGAAACTTTTCACACTCTTATGCGAGCAGCCTGAGACGGAAGAAAATCGGTAGACCGGGGAAAATGTAGGAATCGCCACGATTAACACATCGGCGAGGTACCCCGAATTTTGCTCAAGATCAAGAAAGGTGCGAAAATTTAACACGCCCCATTCAAGTTACATTCGAGAAGTATAAATAGAGAACTCCGATAAACTGCATTTTATCGTTCGCTCTGACAGAATCCTAGTTGCACTAGCATAGTCGGATTCCTGCTGGATTTCATCTACCTTCGTGACTATTGGAGTGTATTCTTTCTGTGCAGACGGTAATTTATACATTAGCTTCGAGTGATCATTGGTCGAGTTATTTCTATTGATTTCAATGGATTGTGGTGTAAATTTAACCTTATTAAATAAACCCATTTTCAAAGTTCTAGTGCAAACTAATGTTACAGCTAAAAGTATTTCCTAATACAATTGACGCGTAAATTTATTTTGCAGACGTTAAAGAGAATTATAACTTTAATACAGTTTAGTTCTGTATAGATAGATGTGCTTTTAATTATTTTTAACTCACGGGAAGTTTTCCTGATTTGTTAATTGACGACGCTAATAAGTAAATAGGCTAACTATAATTTATCGCGTCAGATTATAATATGATTTGTAATGCATTTCTTGTTTTGATTATCTTTCATTCAGAACGATCATTCAACCTGCATCCCAGCAATTATTAACTATATACAGAGTTCTGCCAAACTCAATTTGATAACTCCAGTAACATATGAACTTTTTTAAAGCTAAACTTGTGGCGACCTGTAATGGGCCCCGCTCCTCTGAACGTAACTGAGAAAAAAGCCATTCAAGAAACACTTTAAAAATACTAGTTCATATAGAGCCCTTAAAGGAAACTGGAAGCAGAACATATTTTATTCACTGCCCCTATTTGTGAAGAAAAAGCATCGATACCTGAACACTGTCTGTCACGCATATTCAGTGGATTTTAACCCCCCCCCCCCCCCCCCCCCCCCCCCCCCCCCCCCCCCCGGAAGAAGAACTTACCTCAGTGTTTTTCTTAACTTGTGACATTACGGAAAAAGGAAGTTATCTCCGCCAGCTGTGCCAATTTTAGGAACCACACCATACCTCACGCTTAGCCAAGTGCCTGTGCCTTTCTTTAGGAACTTTATCTAATAAACAAACAGTACCGTTAAACTTCAACGTCCAGCGATTTCGGGACACTTTGTTAACTTAAACAACCCGCAAAATCTGGGGCTGTACACGGAAGAAATTACTTTTACCTAAGCCAAGGTTTAGTGCTGTTTTTTTTATGTATTTCCTATGAAGTGCCAGAATTCACCTTTCGGTAAGTCTGCGTGTGTGTTTGTTGGGATGGCCAGCCCTAGTGTGTTTTTTTTGAATGAAAGGAGATTTATCTTTTCTTTACCCTTTTAATTAGTTCGACCTTATACTAAGGTGCATTATATTCCTTGTACGGGATCTCTCCTAGTGGGATTGGGTAACTGTGTTCATTCCCCCCTCCCGTAAAATTTGTTGATTTAAAGGGAGACAATTGAGAACCCTAGCTTTCCTCTACACCCCCCCCCCCCTTTTTTTTCTGTAACCCCTTGCCTCAGAGTAATAACTTTACCAGTGGGTTAAATTGCCTATCTCTGATCACCCACCTTCCCCCCCTTTCTTGTCTTTGGGACCGGGTTTTGTCTGTTAGTAGATATAAACGGGAAACGGTGGATGGGATATTTCTCCTCAAAAACCCCCTCTTCCCTAGTTATATTTGTATTTTGTAACCTTTGATTTTTGACTGTAAATGTACAATTATGTGTGAGTCCTTTATGATAATAAAGGTATGAATATTTATTTGTGTTGGTTGTCGGTTGGCCTAAAACTCCAAACATTTCCATCTGTGTAGTTTGTATTCATGTACGTTGAGCGACAGAATCACCAAATCGGTGAGCGCGCCTGAGCGACTGGAACTGACAAACAATTGTTTGTGCAGAAGAGAGATAGGAGTAGTCTGTGAGAAAACAGATATTGTCGTAATAAGAGACTGTCCTTGCTCCTTCCCAGCGCTTGTGAATCTACTACCTCATTCACCTAAATCCTTATTCTCACAGAGCCTTCAATATCACTTTACACTCTAAAGGGACCAATATTCATCAGCACCCTCTCAGATAAAAATTACGACAATATATGGTTAGCTCGTTCGAGATTTTGAACCTAGTTAATAGAGTGTGGTTGATTGTCTTTGTGAAGTAGGGTATAATCTTTAAAAGTATTACTTCCCCTAGACCAAGCCGTTCAGTATTTTGGGCCAACCACACAATAATTAAGACAGGTTTGTTTTTCCACAGGAACAGGCAGTTAGTGATAATAAAAGATTGTCACATTTGTATTCTCTGGCAGAGGGAATTGAAAATTTTGGTTATATAATTGCTGGGACTGCGTGATTGTTTTACAATCACTAAAGGTTATGAAGCGTTTGAGTTGAGCTAAGCTAAAGACGGATTGTTCTGATTTTTTTAAAATTAAGTTAACTACGTCTCATCTCAAAAATTGTCTTCAGGGACGGAGTTTGTTGTTAGAGAATTAACATTTTCTGGGAAATTTTTTTTTTCCTTTTAAATTGTTTAATATAAATTTTTCTCTACTGTTAGTAAGAGTAGATTCTTTTCTAGTGTAACTTACCATTTAATTGGCATAGTTGCTTGCGTTACGAGTCTTAAGTGACAATAATAGCGGCGATAAGTTAACACACGAGGTCATTCAGTAAATTTTTTACTTTGTTTTTCTCGTAGCGGCTTTGAGTTTTTCCCCTTCTTGTTCCATCTTACTATTCTCTAGTCTTAGAAGCATCCAGTTCTTTGACAATGGCTGAGAGAATTAGGATAAGATCCATTTTGAGACAGGAAGCGAAAGACTCAGGATTAGACACAGAAGCCGCGAATCTGTTTATCACCCAGGAACTGCAAATATATGACGCAAAGCAACAAAGAGCAGAAGCAGAGAGGAAGGAAGAGAAACAAAGGGCAGAAGCTGAGAGGAAGGAAGAAAAAGAGAGAGAAGAGAGGGCAGAAGCTAGGAAGAAAGAAGCGGACGATCGTCAATTGGAACAGAAGAAAATTGAGGCAGAAATGGAAGCCCGCAGAGAGAGAGAAAGAGAGAGGGAAAGACAACATGAATTAGCGCTCAAGGCTTTAGAGAGTCGGAGTGCCTCTACTTCAAATAATGGAGAGCCGTCTTCGCCCCAGTCTCAAACAATGGATCTCTCCAGCACTCAGTCTGCCCAATTAACTGCGATGTCTTTCGCTTTAGAGTCTTTTCCTAGCCCTAACGAAAAAATTGACAGCTACCTAGAAAAATTCGAGAGACTCGCGAATCTTTATGGGTTAGAGAGTACCCGCTGGGCGCTCAAACTTTCAACGTCACTGAAAGGCAATGCTTATGACGTGTACACAAAGCTGGGACCGAATCAACATGATTACGACATGTTGAAGAAGGCCTTACTACAGCAGTTTGAGATGACTGCCCGAAAGTTTCTGCAGTTGTTCAGAAACAGCCGAAAAGAGAGCACGGAAACATTTCCCCAGTTCTCTTCACGTCTCACGGGTTATCTGACAAAGTGCATTGAATTATCTGACCTACCTCTTACATATGAGGGACTACTTGAACTTGTTCTTGTGGAACAGATAAAGGCAACTATGTCAAACGAAACCCGTAGATTTTTGGCTGAACAGGGCGCAGTCAGGCTTGAGGACATACTCAATAAGGCCGAACGCTATACCAATGCAATGGCCGAACTTCCCAGCACTAAACGTAAACCCACAGATGAGCTATCTCGTAAACAAAATCTAGAGCAGTCATCCTATTCCTCTAATTCCTCTCAGAATTATAACCAACGAGAAAATAATACCCAGAGACCTCCCCAGGAAAAATCGAAATTCTACAAAACCCGATACCCCCCCAACAACAATTCTGATCAACCCACCAAGCCTACGTGGCAGCGCGGCCACCAAGGTCAAGGAAAAGGAAAGACCCCTACACCAGGAACGTCTGATCAGGGCAAACAAACCGGTCCAAACCGCGTTGGATGTTTGCATACAGCCTCGAAAGGTAGAGTCAATGTCAGTGATTCTCAACCTGAGGGGGACCGACCCTCAACTCGAGGAACTGTAATTTTGAATGGTACCTCAACCACTTGTCTCTTTGACACTGGATTAAGTTTTAGTTGTATTGTTGCTAGACACCTAGTCAAACCAGGTCAGGAGACAGAGGAAACCGTCAAACTTAGTGGAGTGTTTAAGAGTGATGCGCCCAGGACGCTGCCTATCGCACTGGTAGAAATACACTCTGATTTTGTCAGAGGAGTTATAAAAGCGGCCATTATGGATGATCCTATCTACCCAGTTATCCTGGGATGTAGATATGTGTTTATTGGGAGACCAAAGGAGCCGATTGTGGCAGCGGTAACCACAAGAGGGCAAGCCAAGAAGGAGAGGGAGCCTGCGCCAAATTTGTTGCCGAACGAACTGAAGGAGGCGCAACAAAAGGACCCTACTCTAGAGCTCTGCTTTAAAAAACTGCCCATGGCTAAGGACCCCAGACACAACGGAGACATCTTTTCTAAGGATGGCGTATTGTATCGTAGAACGGGAAACCCGGACACGGGGAATAACCAGCTCCTAGTTCCGACGCAGTACCGAAGCCAGATCTTAGAGATGGGGCACTCTCTTCCCTTTAGCGGACATATGGGACAAAACGCCACTATTCAGCGAATAAAAACCCACTATTGGTGGCCAGGAATGAACTCTGACATTGTCAGGTACGTGAAATCCTGCGCCCAGTGCCAACGGGTAGCACCCAAGCACTTGACACCCCCAGTACCTATGGGGCAAATGCCAATAGTAGGGACTCCATTTGAACGGGTTGCTGTCGACATTATTGGTCCTCTGGAAAAGACCAAAAGAAGGAACAGGTTCATCCTGACCTTAGTTGACACTTGCACTATGTGGGCCGAAGCTGTACCGCTAACATGCATAGATTCCAAGCATGTTGCAGAAGCCCTCGTGCAAATTTTTACACGGTTGGGATTCCCTCAACAAGTTTTGACGGACAATGGATCCCAATTCCGTAGCCTGTTAATGGAGGAGATCTTTAAGATCTTGAGGGCCAAACATATCCACACAAGTCCCTACCATCCGGCCGGAAATGGGCTCGTGGAACGTTTTAATGGCAGCCTCACCACCATGTTACGTAAGCTGGGTCAGGAGAAACCGGAAGACTGGGACCTATATATATCGGCTGCCTTATTCGCCTACCGAGAGGTTCCCCAAGCGTCTACGGGATTCCCGCCTGCTACACTTTTATTTGGCAGACCTATAAAGGGGCCATTAGAAGCCTTACTTCGGTCCCTGACAGACCAAAAGGCTGACGAGACAGTCGTCTCTGCAAGCAAGTATGTATCTGAGCTCAAGGAAAGGCTAAAGCTAGGATGGGATCTAGCTACAACCAACCTTACGAAAGCCCGCGCTAAACACGCTAAAAGATACAACAAAGCTGCAAAAGAGAGAGAGCTCCAACCAGGGGAGAAAGTTTTGTTGCTACTCCCAACCGGAAGCAATAAACTTCGCATCGGATGGCAAGGGCCGTTTACCGTCCTTAAAAAGATCTCACGTACCAATTACAAGATCTCCATCAAAGGAAAGGAGAAGGTCTTCCACATAAATCTGCTAAAGAAATATTTGGAAAGACCGGTGCCATCCTCCGAGCATCTCCTGGCTGTCGCCATAGCAACGGAAGACGAGGAAGATGATGATGGTTGCATGGAGTATCCACTGCACCCCACAGAATCCTTTAAAGATGTCAAGTTCGGCGACAATCTCTCACCTGAACAACAAACAGAAACCAGGGCTCTACTAAAACAGTACAGTGCAGTCTTAACGGATGTACCTGGTCGAACAAATCTCATTGAATTTGATATGAAATTAACAAACGAGACCCCTGTTCAAACCAGAGTTTACCCCATCCCGTACGCTAAAGCGGATGCACTTCGCGGAGAAATAGACAAGCTGCGTCAGGCAGGAATTATCAGTGAGTCTACATCTCCTTACAGCTCGAGTGTAGTGCTGTTGCAGAAGCCCAATAAGGAAGTTAGGCTGTGCATTGATTACAGGTTGCTAAACGCTGTAACGGAATTCCAGCCCGAACCTCTCCAAACTGTTTCTGAGTTGTTCACCAAGCTCAGCAAAGCAAAGATCTTCTCCAAGATTGACCTCAGTAAAGGTTATTATCAAATACCAGTCAAGGAGGAAATTAAACCTTTGTTAGCTTTCAGCACTAGCGAAGGACATTACACATTTAATGTGATGCCGTTCGGTTTGCATAACGCACCAGGAGTGTTCACCAGGATGATGAGGAAGCTTCTAGAGCCTTTGCAAAGTCCCCATATCCATAATTTCATGGATGACATATTAATTGCATCGGAAACCTATGAAGAACATATTGCTACGGTTGCTATGCTCCTCAGGAGACTACAGGAAACGGGTCTCACAGCCAGACCTAGCAAATGTCTCATCGGGTTTGAACAGTTAGACTTCCTGGGGCATACTATTTCTCACGGATGCAGTTGGCCTATTAAGAAGAACGTGGAGAAAATTGTGGCAGCAAAAAGACCCCGAACGAAGAAAGACGTACGTTCCTTCATATCGCTATGTGCATACTATCAGAAATACATCCAGAACTTCAACGGACTGACAGCACCTCTGACTGACCTCACCAAGAAAGGTTGTCCTGATAAGGTCATATGGGATCAAAAGTGCGAACACGCGTATATAGCACTTGAAAGGACAGTTGTCGGCATACCCCATCCTAAGGTTACCTGACCTTAAGAAACCTTTCATACTGAGAGTTGACGCGTCAGGTCAGGGCATCGGGTCAACATTGCTGCAAGCCGATGACAGTGACCTGAACATGCTATTTCCAGTTGCCTATGGCAGTCGGAAACTGAATAAAGCGGAACGCAACTACAGTGTCGTTGAAAGAGAATGTCTCGCTCTGATTCATGGCATCAGACGCCATCATGAGTTTCTGTATGGTACTTCTTTCACGGTGCAAACAGACCATGCTCCACTAGCTTTCCTGGGTGCCAAGAAGGAATTCAACGCAAGGATAATGCGTTGGGCCTTGCTATTGAGTGTTTATTCCTTCAAAGTGGAATATATTCCAGGAAAACAGAATGTCGGAGCTGACTTCTTGAGTAGAAACTGGACCACGGAGGAAGAGGAGAAAATCGACGATGCCAATCACCCTAAAACTACCGATCAGGGCAGCTTCATTGTCATAAATTAAACATGAAAACGAGTTTCCATGTCTCAAAAGTGGGGACGATTGTGACGTACGTCTAAGTATGACAAATGAATTTCCCTGACTCGATGGATGATAACAGAATATTGGCCTCTCATAACTTTAGAACCCCTGATCATCTGTTGTAACTTTTACCGGCATGCAGCGGTACCATCAAAGAACAGGCTGATCTTCAGAATTCAACGTGGAGCGGCCGCGATCTAAAGAATCAGGGACTTGCAGCTCACAGAGTTAGCTTCTCGGGAAATTTTCGCACTCTTATGCGAGCAGCCTGAGACGGAAGAAAATCGGTAGACCGGGGAAAACGAAGGAATCGCAGCGTTTAACACATCGGCGAGGTACCCCGAATTTTGCTCAAGATCAAGAAAGGTGCGAAAATTTAACACGCCCCATTCAAGTTACATTCGAGAAGTATAAATAGAGAACTCCGATAAACTGCATTTTATCGTTCGCTCTGACAGAATCCTAGTTGCACTAGCATAGTCGGATTCCTGCTGGATTTCATCTACCTTCGTGACTATTGGAGTGTATTCTTTCTGTGCAGACGGTAATTTATACATTAGCTTCGAGTGATCATTGGTCGAGTTATTTCTATTGATTTCAATGGATTGTGGTGTAAATTTAACCTTATTAAATAAACCCATTTTCAAAGTTCTAGTGCAAACTAATGTTACAGCTAAAAGTATTTCCTAATACAATTGACGCGTAAATTTATTTTGCAGACGTTAAAGAGAATTATAACTTTAATACAGTTTAGTTCTGTATAGATAGATGTGCTTTTAATTATTTTTAACTCACGGGAAGTTTTCCTGATTTGTTAATTGACGACGCTAATAAGTAAATAGGCTAACTGTAATTTATCGCGTCAGATTATAATATGATTTGTAATGCATTTCTTGTTTTGATTATCTTTCATTCAGAACGATCATTCAACCTGCATCCCAGCAATTATTAACTATATACAGAGTTCTGCCAAACTCAATTTGATAACTCCAGTAACATATGAACTTTTTTAAAGCTAAACTTGTGGCGACCTGTAATGGGCCCCGCTCCTCTGAACGTAACTGAGAAAAAAGCCATTCAAGAAACACTTTAAAAATACTAGTTCATATAGAGCCCTTAACGACAACTGGAAGCAGAACATATTTTATTCACTGCCCCTATTTGTGAAGAAAAAGCATCGATACCTGAACACTGTCTGTCACGCATATTCAGTGGATTTTACCCCCCCCCCCCCCCCCCCCCCCCCCGAAGAAGAACTTACCTCAGTGTTTTTCTTAACTTGTGACATTACGGAAAAAGGAAGTTATCTCCACCAGCTGTGCCAATTTTAGGAACCACACCATACCTCACGCTTAGCCAAGTGCCTGTGCCTTTCTTTAGGAACTTTATCTAATAAACAAACAGTACCGTTAAACTTCAACGTCCAGCGATTTCGGGACACTTTGTTAACTTAAACAACCCGCAAAATCTGGGGCTGTACACGGAAGAAATTACTTTTACCTAAGCCAAGGTTTAGTGCTGTTTTTTTTTTTTATGTATTTCCTATGAAGTGCCAGAATTCACCTTTCGGTAAGTCTGCGTGTGTGTTTGTTGGGATGGCCAGCCCTAGTGTGTTTTTTTTGAATGAAAGGAGATTTATCTTTTCTTTACCCTTTTAATTAGTTCGACCTTATACTAAGGTGCATTATATTCCTTGTACGGGATCTCTCCTAGTGGGATTGGGTAACTGTGTTCATTCCCCCCTCCCGTAAAATTTGTTGATTTAAAGGGAGACAATTGAGAACCCTAGCTTTCCTCCCCCCCCCCCCCCCCTTTTTTTTCTGTAACCCCTTGCCTCAGAGTAATAACTTTACCAGTGGGTTAAATTGCCTATCTCTGTTCCCCCCCCCCCCCCCCCTTTCTTGTCTTTGGGACCGGGTTTTGTCTGTTAGTAGATATAAACGGGAAACGGTGGATGGGATATTTCTCCTCAAAAACCCCCTCTTCCCTAGTTATATTTGTATTTTGTAACCTTTGATTTTTGACTGTAAATGTACAATTATGTGTGAGTCCTTTATGATAATAAAGGTATGAATATTTATTTGTGTTGGTTGTCGGTTGGCCTAAAACTCCAAACATTTCCATCTGTGTAGTTTGTATTCATGTACGTTGAGCGACAGAATCACCAAATCGGTGAGCGCGCCTGAGCGACTGGAACTGACAAACAATTGTTTGTGCAGAAGAGAGATAGGAGTAGTCTGTGAGAAAACAGATATTGTCGTAATAAGAGACTGTCCTTGCTCCTTCCCAGCGCTTGTGAATCTACTACCTCATTCACCTAAATCCTTATTCTCACAGAGCCTTCAATATCACTTTACACTCTAAAGGGACCAATATTCATCAGCACCCTCTCAGATAAAAATTACGACATATATGGTTAGCTCGTTCGAGATTTTGAACCTAGTTAATAGAGTGTGGTTGATTGTCTTTGTGAAGTAGGGTATAATCTTTAAAAGTATTACTTCCCCTAGACCAAGCCGTTCAGTATTTTGGGCCAACCACACAATAATTAAGACAGGTTTGTTTTTCCACAGGAACAGGCAGTTAGTGATAATAAAAGATTGTCACATTTGTATTCTCTGGCAGAGGGAATTGAAAATTTTGGTTATATAATTGCTGGGACTGCGTGATTGTTTTACAATCACTAAAGGTTATGAAGCGTTTGAGTTGAGCTAAGCTAAAGACGGATTGTTCTGATTTTTAAAAATTAAGTTAACTACGTCTCATCTCAAAAATTGTCTTCAGGGACGGAGTTTGTTGTTAGAGAATTAACATTTTCTGGGAAATTTTTTTTTTTCCTTTTAAATTGTTTAATATAAATTTTTCTCTACTGTTAGTAAGAGTAGATTCTTTTCTAGTGTAACTTACCATTTAATTGGCATAGTTGCTTGCGTTACGAGTCTTAAGTGACAATAATAGCGGCGATAAGTTAACACACGAGGTCATTCAGTAAATTTTTTTACTTTGTTTTTCTCGTAGCGGCTTTGAGTTTTTTCCCCTTCTTGTTCCATCTTACTATTCTCTAGTCTTAGAAGCATCCAGTTCTTTGACAATGGCTGAGAGAATTAGGATAAGATCCATTTTGAGACAGGAAGCGAAAGACTCAGGATTAGACACAGAAGCCGCGAATCTGTTTATCACCCAGGAACTGCAAATATATGACGCGGAGCAACAAAGAGCAGAAGCAGAGAGGAAGGAAGAGAAACAAAGGGCAGAAGCTGAGAGGAAGGAAGAAAAAGAGAGAGAAGAGAGGGCAGAAGCTAGGAAGAAAGAAGCGGACGATCGTCAATTGGAACAGAAGAAAATTGAGGCAGAAATGGAAGCCCGCAGAGAGAGAGAGAAAGAGAGAGGGAAAGACAACATGAATTAGCGCTCAAGGCTTTAGAGAGTCGGAGTGCCTCTACTTCAAATAATGGAGAGCCGTCTTCGCCCCAGTCTCAAACAATGGATCTCTCCAGCACTCAGTCTGCCCAATTAACTGCGATGTCTTTCGCTTTAGAGTCTTTTCCTAGCCCTAACGAAAAAATTGACAGCTACCTAGAAAAATTCGAGAGACTCGCGAATCTTTATGGGTTAGAGAGTACCCGCTGGGCGCTCAAACTTTCAACGTCACTGAAAGGCAATGCTTATGACGTGTACACAAAGCTGGGACCGAATCAACATGATTACGACATGTTGAAGAAGGCCTTACTACAGCAGTTTGAGATGACTGCCCGAAAGTTTCTGCAGTTGTTCAGAAACAGCCGAAAAGAGAGCACGGAAACATTTCCCCAGTTCTCTTCACGTCTCACGGGTTATCTGACAAAGTGCATTGAATTATCTGACCTACCTCTTACATATGAGGGACTACTTGAACTTGTTCTTGTGGAACAGATAAAGGCAACTATGTCAAACGAAACCCGTAGATTTTTTGGCTGAACAGGGCGCAGTCAGGCTTGAGGACATACTCAATAAGGCCGAACGCTATACCAATGCAATGGCCGAACTTCCCAGCACTAAACGTAAACCCACAGATGAGCCATCTCGTAAACAAAATCTAGAGCAGTCATCCTATTCCTCTAATTCCTCTCAGAATTATAACCAACGAGAAAATAATACCCAGAGACCTCCCCAGGAAAAATCGAAATTCTACAAAACCCGATACCCCCCCAACAACAATTCTGATCAACCCACCAAGCCTACGTGGCAGCGCGGCCACCAAGGTCAAGGAAAAGGAAAGACCCCTACACCAGGAACGTCTGATCAGGGCAAACAAACCGGTCCAAACCGCGTTGGATGTTTGCATACAGCCTCGAAAGGTAGAGTCAATGTCAGTGATTCTCAACCTGAGGGGGACCGACCCTCAACTCGAGGAACTGTAATTTTGAATGGTACCTCAACCACTTGTCTCTTTGACACTGGATTAAGTTTTAGTTGTATTGTTGCTAGACACCTAGTCAAACCAGGTCAGGAGACAGAGGAAACCGTCAAACTTAGTGGAGTGTTTAAGAGTGATGCGCCCAGGACGCTGCCTATCGCACTGGTAGAAATACACTCTGATTTTGTCAGAGGAGTTATAAAAGCGGCCATTATGGATGATCCTATCTACCCAGTTATCCTGGGATGTAGATATGTGTTTATTGGGAGACCAAAGGAGCCGATTGTGGCAGCGGTAACCACAAGAGGGCAAGCCAAGAAGGAGAGGGAGCCTGCGCCAAATTTGTTGCCGAACGAACTGAAGGAGGCGCAACAAAAGGACCCTACTCTAGAGCTCTGCTTTAAAAAAACTGCCCATGGCTAAGGACCCCAGACACAACGGAGACATCTTTTCTAAGGATGGCGTATTGTATCGTAGAACGGGAAACCCGGACACGGGGAATAACCAGCTCCTAGTTCCGACGCAGTACCGAAGCCAGATCTTAGAGATGGGGCACTCTCTTCCCTTTAGCGGACATATGGGACAAAACGCCACTATTCAGCGAATAAAAACCCACTATTGGTGGCCAGGAATGAACTCTGACATTGTCAGGTACGTGAAATCCTGCGCCCAGTGCCAACGGGTAGCACCCAAGCACTTGACACCCCCAGTACCTATGGGGCAAATGCCAATAGTAGGGACTCCATTTGAACGGGTTGCTGTCGACATTATTGGTCCTCTGGAAAAGACCAAAAGAAGGAACAGGTTCATCCTGACCTTAGTTGACACTTGCACTATGTGGGCCGAAGCTGTACCGCTAACATGCATAGATTCCAAGCATGTTGCAGAAGCCCTCGTGCAAATTTTTACACGGTTGGGATTCCCTCAACAAGTTTTGACGGACAATGGATCCCAATTCCGTAGCCTGTTAATGGAGGAGATCTTTAAGATCTTGAGGGCCAAACATATCCACACAAGTCCCTACCATCCGGCCGGAAATGGGCTCGTGGAACGTTTTAATGGCAGCCTCACCACCATGTTACGTAAGCTGGGTCAGGAGAAACCGGAAGACTGGGACCTATATATATCGGCTGCCTTATTCGCCTACCGAGAGGTTCCCCAAGCGTCTACGGGATTCCCGCCTGCTACACTTTTATTTGGCAGACCTATAAAGGGGCCATTAGAAGCCTTACTTCGGTCCCTGACAGACCAAAAGGCTGACGAGACAGTCGTCTCTGCAAGCAAGTATGTATCTGAGCTCAAGGAAAGGCTAAAGCTAGGATGGGATCTAGCTACAACCAACCTTACGAAAGCCCGCGCTAAACACGCTAAAAGATACAACAAAGCTGCAAAAAAAGAGAGAGAGCTCCAACCAGGGGAGAAAGTTTTGTTGCTACTCCCAACCGGAAGCAATAAACTTCGCATCGGATGGCAAGGGCCGTTTACCGTCCTTAAAAAGATCTCACGTACCAATTACAAGATCTCCATCAAAGGAAAGGAGAAGGTCTTCCACATAAATCTGCTAAAGAAATATTTGGAAAGACCGGTGCCATCCTCCGAGCATCTCCTGGCTGTCGCCATAGCAACGGAAGACGAGGAAGATGATGATGGTTGCATGGAGTATCCACTGCAACCCACAGAATCCTTTAAAGATGTCAAGTTCGGCGACAATCTCTCACCTGAACAACAAACAGAAACCAGGGCTCTACTAAAACAGTACAGTGCAGTCTTAACGGATGTACCTGGTCGAACAAATCTCATTGAATTTGATATGAAATTAACAAACGAGACCCCTGTTCAAACCAGAGTTTACCCCATCCCGTACGCTAAAGCGGATGCACTTCGCGGAGAAATAGACAAGCTGCGTCAGGCAGGAATTATCAGTGAGTCTACATCTCCTTACAGCTCGAGTGTAGTGCTGTTGCAGAAGCCCAATAAGGAAGTTAGGCTGTGCATTGATTACAGGTTGCTAAACGCTGTAACGGAATTCCAGCCCGAACCTCTCCAAACTGTTTCTGAGTTGTTCACCAAGCTCAGCAAAGCAAAGATCTTCTCCAAGATTGACCTCAGTAAAGGTTATTATCAAATACCAGTCAAGGAGGAAATTAAACCTTTGTTAGCTTTCAGCACTAGCGAAGGACATTACACATTTAATGTGATGCCGTTCGGTTTGCATAACGCACCAGGAGTGTTCACCAGGATGATGAGGAAGCTTCTAGAGCCTTTGCAAAGTCCCCATATCCATAATTTCATGGATGACATATTAATTGCATCGGAAACCTATGAAGAACATATTGCTACGGTTGCTATGCTCCTCAGGAGACTACAGGAAACGGGTCTCACAGCCAGACCTAGCAAATGTCTCATCGGGTTTGAACAGTTAGACTTCCTGGGGCATACTATTTCTCACGGATGCAGTTGGCCTATTAAGAAGAACGTGGAGAAAATTGTGGCAGCAAAAAGACCCCGAACGAAGAAAGACGTACGTTCCTTCATATCGCTATGTGCATACTATCAGAAATACATCCAGAACTTCAACGGACTGACAGCACCTCTGACTGACCTCACCAAGAAAGGTTGTCCTGATAAGGTCATATGGGATCAAAAGTGCGAACACGCGTATAGCACTTTGAAAGGACAGTTGTCGGCATACCCCATCCTAAGGTTACCTGACCTTAAGAAACCTTTCATACTGAGAGTTGACGCGTCAGGTCAGGGCATCGGGTCAACATTGCTGCAAGCCGATGACAGTGACCTGAACATGCTATTTCCAGTTGCCTATGGCAGTCGGAAACTGAATAAAGCGGAACGCAACTACAGTGTCGTTGAAAGAGAATGTCTCGCTCTGATTCATGGCATCAGACGCCATCATGAGTTTCTGTATGGTACTTCTTTCACGGTGCAAACAGACCATGCTCCACTAGCTTTCCTGGGTGCCAAGAAGGAATTCAACGCAAGGATAATGCGTTGGGCCTTGCTATTGAGTGTTTATTCCTTCAAAGTGGAATATATTCCAGGAAAACAGAATGTCGGAGCTGACTTCTTGAGTAGAAACTGGACCACGGAGGAAGAGGAGAAAATCGACGATGCCAATCACCCTAAAAACTACCGATCAGGGCAGCTTCATTGTCATAAATTAAACATGAAAACGAGTTTCCATGTCTCAAAAGTGGGGACGATTGTGACGTACGTCTAAGTATGACAAATGAATTTCCCTGACTCGATGGATGATAACAGAATATTGGCCTCTCATAACTTTAGAACCCCTGATCATCTGTTGTAACTTTTACCGGCATGCAGCGGTACCATCAAAGAACAGGCTGATCTTCAGAATTCAACGTGGAGCGGCCGCGATCTAAAGAATCAGGGACTTGCAGCTCACAGAGTTAGCTTCTCGGGAAATTTTCGCACTCTTATGCGAGCAGCCTGAGACGGAAGAAAATCGGTAGACCGGGGAAAACGTAGGAATCGCAGCGTTTAACACATCGGCGAGGTACCCCGAATTTTGCTCAAGATCAAGAAAGGTGCGAAAATTTAACACGCCCCATTCAAGTTACATTCGAGAAGTATAAATAGAGAACTCCGATAAACTGCATTTTATCGTTCGCTCTGACAGAATCCTAGTTGCACTAGCATAGTCGGATTCCTGCTGGATTTCATCTACCTTCGTGACTATTGGAGTGTATTCTTTCTGTGCAGACGGTAATTTATACATTAGCTTCGAGTGATCATTGGTCGAGTTATTTCAATTGATTTCAATGGATTGTGGTGTAAATTTAACCTTATTAAATAAACCCATTTTCAAAGTTCTAGTGCAAACTAATGTTACAGCTAAAAGTATTTCCTAATACAATTGACGCGTAAATTTATTTTGCAGACGTTAAAGAGAATTATAACTTTAATACAGTTTAGTTCTGTATAGATAGATGTGCTTTTAATTATTTTTAACTCACGGGAAGTTTTCCTGATTTGTTAATTGACGACGCTAATAAGTAAATAGGCTAACTGTAATTTATCGCGTCAGATTATAATATGATTTGTAATGCATTTCTTGTTTTGATTATCTTTCATTCAGAACGATCATTCAACCTGCATCCCAGCAATTATTAACTATATACAGAGTTCTGCCAAACTCAATTTGATAACTCCAGTAACATATGAACTTTTTTAAAGCTAAACTTGTGGCGACCTGTAATGGGCCCCGCTCCTCTGAACGTAACTGAGAAAAAAGCCATTCAAGAAACACTTTAAAAATACTAGTTCATATAGAGCCCTTAACGACAACTGGAAGCAGAACATATTTTATTCACTGCCCCTATTTGTGAAGAAAAAGCATCGATACCTGAACACTGTCTGTCACGCATATTCAGTGGATTTTAACCCCTCCCCGAAGAAGAACTTACCTCAGTGTTTTTCTTAACTGGTGACATTACGGGAAAAGGAAGTTATCTCCGCCAGCTGTGCCAATTTTAGGAACCACACCATACCTCACGCTTAGCCAAGTGCCTGTGCCTTTCTTTAGGAACTTTATCTAATAAACAAACAGTACCGTTAAACTTCAACGTCCAGCGATTTCGGGACACTTTGTTAACGTCAACAACCCGCAAAATCTGGGGCTGTACACGGAAGAAATTACTTTTACCTAAGCCAAGGTTTAGTGCTGTTTTTTTATGTATTTCCTATGAAGTGCCAGAATTCACCTTTCGGTAAGTCTGCGTGTGTGTTTGTTGGGATGGCCAGCCCTAGTGTGTTTTTTTGAATGAAAGGAGATTTATCTTTTCTTTACCCTTTTAATTAGTTCGACCTTATACTAAGGTGCATTATATTCCTTGTACGGGATCTCTCCTAGTGGGATTGGGTAACTGTGTTCATTCCCCCCTCCCGTAAAATTTGTTGATTTAAAGGGAGACAATTGAGAACCCTAGCTTTCCTCTACACCCCCCCCCTTTTTTTCTGTAACCCCTTGCCTCAGAGTAATAAATTTACCAGTGGGTTAAATTGCCTATCTCTGATCCCCCCCCCCCCCCCCCTTTCTTGTCTTTGGGACCGGGTTTTGTCTGTTAGTAGATATAAACGGGAAACGGTGGATGGGATATTTCTCCTCAAAAACCCCCTCTTCCCTAGTTATATTTGTATTTTGTAACCTTTGATTTTTGACTGTAAATGTACAATTATGTGTGAGTCCTTTATGATAATAAAGGTATGAATATTTATTTGTGTTGGTTGTCGGTTGGCCTAAAACTCCAAACATTTCCATCTGTGTAGTTTGTATTCATGTACGTTGAGCGACAGAATCACCAAATCGGTGAGCGCGCCTGAGCGACTGGAACTGACAAACAATTGTTTGTGCAGAAGAGAGATAGGAGTAGTCTGTGAGAAAACAGATATTGTCGTAATAAGAGACTGTCCTTGCTCCTTCCCAGCGCTTGTGAATCTACTACCTCATTCACCTAAATCCTTATTCTCACAGAGCCTTCAATATCACTTTACACTCTAAAGGGACCAATATTCATCAGCACCCTCTCAGGTAAAAAATTACGACACTCACCTCTGCTTCTTGTGTGAGCCTCTCTTCGCCCAATCTGAGGTGGTGCCGTAAATAGCATCGCCACTTATTGCGATCGGCAGCTTCATCCTCCCATGTTGCTGGATCCATGTCCAGTGCCCTCATATCTCTCTTGCACACATCTTTGAACCTCAGCTGTGGTCGCCCAACTGTTCTCTTGCCATCTGCGAATTGTCCGTAGAAGATATCTTTTGTGATGCGACCATCTTCCATGCGGCGAACATGGCCAAGCCAGCAAAGTCTGTGCTGTCTAAGCAGCGTATACATACTTTGAAGGCCAGCACATGACAACACCTCGATATTTGTCACTTTATCTTTCCACGAGATGCCGAGGATGCGGCGTAGACACCGCAAATGGAAGGTATTGAGCCTTCTTTCTTGCTTAGCATAGGTCGTCCAGGTCTCGCTGCCATATAGGAGTGTGCTGGTGACGCAGACATTATATACCGCAGCTTTGGTCTTCATTGTGAGTTTAGAGTTTCCCCAAACACGCGATGTGAGGCGGGCAAAGGTAGCTGCAGCTTTGCCAATGCGGCTGTCGATTTCTGTATCCAGTGAGAGTTTGTCATTGATGGTAGACCCTAGGTATGTGAAGTGGTGCACCACTGCCAATTCATAGTTATCGATAGTGATAACTGGTGCAGAACCCACATCTTGACTCAGCACATTCGATAATTCACTTAGATTTTCTAGCTGTTAAAACTAGTGAAATAAAATCACGCGTAGCTATTTCATATCAGATGTTCAGTTATAATATTAATTTTCATCACACGCTTTTTCACACAAGAAGAGACGGTTTTAGCTGACTGTTTCAATGCTAGGCGCGACTGATAGTGACAGAAAAGAATTCACGCTTTATTTCATTTGTGCGTATTTATTATAAGTTCCTGTTATTTAATATCATACGACTAAACTATCAGACGCCGACAAATTTAATAGCTACTTAACGACCGGCGATAGTTTGTGATAATTGACGTTGTACGGTGACTGCCGCGCGAGCAAGGGGCGGAAGAGTTGCATAACTCCATCTGACCTAAAACTCAGCGCTATCGAAAGCTGACCGTGTAGGCGTAAGGGAAAACACCGTGTGCCTTTTAAATTTAATCAGGACTGACGGAGTGGAGGAGAGATCGTCTTGTCCCCGTCTGTTTGTGTAGATATAGGATTAGCATAATTTTTATATATATTGTTTCTTGTATTCTTCGCAGACCTGATCACAAGGGGCGTCCAGCGGTCTTTTTTTCTGATTGGTTAATGTTGTCTCTTTTTCTTGGCGTGTGCGTCACCAATTTCATTTGTGAGCAAGTGTTCGCCAAAGATACATGAGAAACATTTTAACTTATAATTTTAGCTGGACTTACCAAACCCAGCAATATTTTTCAATTTTATCACATTGGGAGCCGCGCTGGTGTAATGGCTTCGGCGTTGTACTGGCGACCAGGTGTTCATGGTTCAAACCCGGGCGTCAGCGTTTGAAGAAATGTTTACGGCTGGAAATTTGACTGAATAGCCTGAACGGCTCCTGTGATAAACCCTCTGTGGATGGGAAGGAGCAAAGCTCCTGACCGGGTTAGAAGGAAAGTCCTCAGGTTCCCCAGCCTCGCAATGACATGTCATTGGGCCGAAGGGCGGAAAGCCCAAGTGCCGCTGGTTAAGGAAAAAAGTCACCTTCTCATTAGACTTGTCCTATGCTCCAAGGGTGTCCCTATTAATAGTTGATGTAAATGCAGCTCGTAAATTAACTCACTACCAGTTTGAAATATTGAATATCAAATATTCTTTTAAATACACACAAGAACCAAAAAATGTCGAACTGTTAACTGGAATTATATCAAAAGCGGCAGTTATAAATTAAAACGTTGCAATTTAATAATTATTAGATATGAGGCCGTGGCCCTGTCAATCAAAGAAATACGTCATACTTATAATAAATACATCGGAAGACTATAGACATCATTTTAAAATGTTGCTAAATTATGTCTTAATTAATTCCCTTTGGTTATTGTAAAGTTATTTCCCCTTATAAATTTTGAGGCAATTGTACCGAATGAAAACGTAACGAAGATGAAGAAGAAGAAGAAGACGAAGAAGAACTCTTGTGCACACATCATTTAAAAACGAAGCTCTAAAAGCTCTGTTATAGCTACCATTGCGAAGTCCTGATAGGGATTCTAGCTTCGTCAATGCTGTTCAGGACTGAGGTTGTATTCAGCCGGAGACCAACTTCAGAAATCAGCGTAAAAATAAGGTACAGTAAATCTAAAAAGTGTCTCATGCAGTTCTCGGGGATCTATGAAGGGACACAAAGAGAATAGGATTACTCCAAAGTTGTACATATGGCTGGCAACCTCATCAAGTAAATCACACTGCTAGAAAAACCCACAGCTGCAGGAGCATGTGTAATACCTGGTGCAGGTTTCATGAAAGGGGATCAGCTAACAGCGGCTGCTCCATGTTCCATAAGGAGTACAAAGAGAAATTAAGAAATCTTAAAAGTACAAATTATGTCCCCCCTTCACTGCTCATTACGTCCCCCTGCCTATGCACCTTATATAATGACACTAGCAACTTGTACTCATTTTAAACTCAGGTATGACTGAAATGCTTTTGGGTACATTAAACAAAAATTGTGCATTAATCCTACAGAGATGATCCATTTTTCTTTTTCAATCAAATCAATCAATACCCTTTAGCTCCCCAAAGAGCATAGGCCTTCATCAAGCACATGCAAAGTCCTCTTGTCCCGTGCCATCCGCTCAAGTTCTTTCCATGTTTTCCTCATCATTTTCACCTCTGTATCCAATTCTCTTCTCCATGTGTTTTTTTGTCTACCTCTGTCTCTCTTTCCCTGTGGATTCCAGAACAAGGACTGCCTTCTAATGCTATCAACAGGTTTCCTCAATGTGTGTCATATCCATCGCCAGCGTCCTCTTCTCAACTTATGTTTTACCGGCACTTGTCTGATTCTTTTCATCAATTCCACATTTGTGACTTTGTCATACCATTTCAGTCATTCTATTCTACGCAAGCACCCGTTTATAAAAGTCTGTAGCTTTTTGGTTGTTATTTTTGTTTTTGTTATTGTTAATCAGAATCGACCTCACTGCACTCCGGACATAGGTGCTCAGTCTCGCTCAGCACATGTCGCAGAGTATGAATGCTAATTGTACCTGTAGCACGCTGGTTGTACATACGACGGATGCATCCTCTCTCACGTCCATTTCTGCTAGTCCCACGTTTGATGCCAAACTCTAACAGTCTCGGCCTTGTTGATTCATCCATTACAGTGTCATTATCCACCAGGCGATCATTAATTGCCAAGAGTATCTCTCCCTTATCCATGTCCAGTGTCCCCACTATGGGTGCTGTCGAGGCCAGTCTGCCAGTTCTCTCATTGCCACGTACTCCTGCATGACCAGGACAGTAGATCCTCACCAGTTCTTGAAGACTTGAGGATTCTATTGACTTTTTCCATTCCTGCCGCAGCCATCCGTTCTGAACTTTCCGAAGCATGGCTTGAGAGTCTGACAGTATAACTGCCAAGGTTGATGGAGTTTCAGACAGCCACCTCAGTGTTGCAGTAACTGTCTCTACCTCCATTCTCATGCTGGAGGTTGTTGTCATGAAGGCTCCACTCTGTTCAACGATGACCTTGCCCTTTATTTTCGCAGAGAAGCCCCATCCTGATTTCTCACCACGCACGTCAGACCCATCAGTGTACTCAATGGCGTCATCATCCCCAGCATGATCACTTATCAGCTGATTAATTTCCAGCTCTGCTTTTCCTTTGCCCCAAGATATGCACTCTCTGCCAAGGCTAATGATGACCTGCTGGTAGTTTATCCAGTTCTTCCCTGACTTACTCCACTCTTTTTCTTTGGATACATTTTCAACCCTGGTCACCTGACCAATCGTAGCCTCTGCCTGTGCCATCCATGACATCCCCCTCTTGATTCTTGCTCCTTTGATGTCAGCTACGTTCTCATGTAAGGGGTGTCTTTTATCGGTGGTTACCCGCATATAGGCTTTTGCTTGGGCCATCGCATATCTGGATCTAATCGACAGCAATCCGAGCATGTATCTCATTGTCACAATAGCGGTATTACGCGTACAGCCCAGAACTAGTCGCATCCCTTCTTTTGAATGCGTTCCAGACGTTCACATTGTGACACTGACAACGTGAATATTCCTTGCCCGTTCTCGATTACTGAAATCACTAGCTGATGATACAGGAAAAACAATAGTCTCTGTTCCAAGCGCGCAGCAGCCAATTTTTAAGGCTGCCAGTCCTCGCTTGCACTTCTGTATGATCAGTTCGACATGATACATGAACGACAGCCCACGATCAAACGTTCCTCCCATATACTTCAGCCTGTCTTGCCTTTCAATGTTCTGCCGATTGAAAGTGATGTATGGAAGGTCTGCTTTCACTGTGGAGTTGTTCAAAGAGCTTCACATCACACAGGCCTTGCTGGGACTGACCTTTGATCCGCTTTCCTCACACCATTTAGAAACCACCTGTAGTGTCTCTTATATGCCTTGGACCATTTCCTGTTTGTGTGTTGTTTTTGTTGCTCTCCATGTCTCAGAGCCATACAAAAGGACTGACTTGACATTTGAGTTGAAGATTCTTATTTTCATGTTGGACTTGATTTCTCTTGTTCTCCATATGTTTCCCAATGCAATGAAAGCTCCTCTTGCTTTTTGTATTCTTATTTTGATATCGCTGTCTGTCCCTCCAACTTTGTCTATATTACTACCAAGATATGTGTACGATTCTACATCTTTTAGTCGTGTTTCTTCAAGTTCAAACTTGTTATCATTTCTAGCATTTATTCTCATAATCTTTGTCTTTTCACTGTGTATTTTCAGGGCCATTTGTTGTGACCTCTCATCTAGAATTTTTTTCATTGTGTTTTGCATCTGATTATAGTTATGGAGCAGAAGAGCCAAGTCATCTGCAAAATCCAGATCATCAAGCTGTTTAGTCATATTCCACTTAAATTTAAGATTGTATCCGTAACTGTGGTTCGTGCAAAGCAAATACATTTCGTGTTAACTTAATGAAAAAACGAAAAAAGATCAAATCAGTAGAAGAGAACTGTCTTAACCTCTTGTTCGTGCATATTGATGTAATCATTCTTCTTTGGTCAACTGTCAATAGTGTGAAGCATGGCATACATTGTTGATCTTTGTTGATTTCCGATTTAGTGCACCCAATGTGGACTGGGTCGCTTCCACTTTTGAGGTTACATATTTTATCGGGACCATTCTCCCTTGGTGTTAAAACCGGCTTAAGTTGTTTCTTTTGTTTCACTTACTACAATTCTTCACGGGCACTGTTCGAGTTATGGTTTTAATCCCGTTTTTAAATTCTCACTTGGTATTTTTATATTTTATTGGCTTTTCTCTAATCAGACACTTCATTTCACATGTTGTGGATTTTCTACCCTTTTGACCACATCCGGCACGCCCAGTAAAAAGTTGGTTTAAACATTGCAACCATCAGTTTTTTGTTTTATTATTATTTATTAAATGTGTTTTGTTTTTCTCCTTAGCACTTGGTTTCCAGGACGCCTAAACTGTGACCAGTGATAAGCCGCTCTATTAGTCTGTTGAATTCCATTTTCAATCTTTTTGTCCGATCTCTGTCTAAGTGGTAAAAGGTAACCCCATAGCATTTGCTGCCATAAGGGAGTGAAGCGTTTGAGACTTCACTATACTAGGTCCAGCATGGAGAGGTGGGGTGACAAGTTCGCTTCCTTGCTGCCTATTCCTTCCCTAACTCAAGAATAAAGTTAGGTACCCATTTACAGCTGGGTAGACTGGAGCGTAACGCTGCTATGGCGAACATATTCTAGGGTATTTGAAATATCCCATCTTGTTTTATTTATGGTTTCACCAGCTTTTTTACGATTGGTCCTTTTAACGTTTTAGTTACTGGAAATATTTTTGTGTTTCTGTGTTGATTCTCAGGTCAAACTCTATGCATCTTCCCAAGAGACAGCAAGCATATGAAGGAAGAGATTCCCGAGTGAAATGCCAGATGGTGATGATTACTATAAGAGGCCGATATTGCAACCATGAAGCTGACACAGGAGGCTTTGGCAGTTACCGGCCGAGAGACGTAGGGGGTATGGTGTAGATGCGACGACAGGTTAAAAAAAGCAAGCAGTAGATTATTTTTATTGCTCAAGAACAACAAGTATTGATTTAATACTTTAAGATTATAACGACCGATATCGAAAAGCTACGTTCTCTGCAGAAACACAGTCGTCAAACACCACTGGAGGACATTCATTAATTCAACATCATAATCACCCCTATGCTCCCAAGGAGCACAAACCTTCAAGCCAGGCCCTTCTGTAGTATGCCAATCTGCTCAAGTCCTTCTGTCTTCTTTACCCTGTTAATTTCTGTCACAAGTTCTCTTCTACATGTGGTTTTCGGTATCTGTCTTCCTCTCTTTCATTGGTGATTTCAAAATAAAGACGTCTTGTAATGTTATCAACATGTTTTCTCAGTGTATGTGTCACGAGTATGAAAGTAGAGTATGTCTGGGTTGAGACAGAGTATGAATGAGTTGTGTGAAAGTAGATATGGATAGTCACTAATGTAAAATAGGGAGTGAGGTATGATTTCTGGAGAGAAGAGATATGTAATTAGGTATCTAATGCCATTTTCCAGCCACACTCGAGACAATGTTTAGAATGTCATGCACCTCATCTGTCCTCTCCGTTAAATAGATAGCTCTATTACAGTAAAGACAACACAAGTAAACATCAAGTGACAAGTAGACTTAGAAGAAAATGAATTCTGACCGCTTTGAACATATAAATATATTTATTAAATAAATCCACAAACAATAAAATAATAACATCACTAGCTTTGATGAGCTAGTGATCTCATATCACATTAATACAATAAAGAGTAAAGACGAATCGTATCGATTCCAAACCATCATTGCACACACGTTGTAGTAAGATCCCTGATACCCCGATCAAATAGGTAAAATATTATAGATTATAAATCCAAATAGTATAGAAAAAAATAGGGGACTTGTGCTCAACGTCTTCGCCATCGCCCGCAGTCGCGCAGGTTTTGAGAAAACCTTAACGCAAAGTGAATGGTGCCCTCTCTCAATAGTACAAGCTTTTCATACTCCGTCCTTGAAATTAACTATAACATTTTGACAGCCAAGGCGTGTTCGTTCCAAGAAAGAATGAGAGAGAGACGGAGGAGTGACGGAAGGAGAGGAAGTATTAATAGAACGACAGGCGACAGTGGTTCTAGGCATCACTTAGTGTAACGAGAGTGCGTGACTTTGCTACTAGCAGATTTGGAAAAGCGGCGCAAATCCACTACAAACCACCCGCCCACCCCGTTCACTAGTAGAGCAGTTTGAATGTATAAACACTTAGATAGGGAGACTGTAGTAGAAACACACAGACAAGCTCTCATTTCCTGTATAGTTGTATTTTCTGATGAAATTCAAACGCGTTGCTTCGTTTTGAAAAATAGAATGAGAGAGGGAAGGAAAACGGTGGTGGATTTAAAGAAAAGAATAAAATAAACGAAAGGACAGTTGACAAAAACAATGATAATACTTGTTTATTGGAAGATTATACTACCCATAATGTTATATTACCTTACCGTAGAGGAAAAAATAGATTATTTGTATAACTGTAGAAGGAAAAAGGCAATAATGAAAAGTATGATGAAGAGAGAAATAAAAATATATAGACTATATGACAGACAGTCGTCTGATCAATAATTGCCTTTTCTTATTAAAAACGCTTAGATAGTAACAGAAATATTGTAAAGAAAAGACAGAGAGACAGACGCATTGATGTCCTCACTCAACTTTGCCAGTCTGGGGAGAGGGGGGGACGTATTCAAATTGATGAGTGAAATTTATCTGAGTATGAAGCTGTCACCCCACTTACATAGATACTTTTTGAAAGTGTAATTTATTTTGAAAAGGAGGCCAGTGGGCATAACATAATTCGATTGGCTGTGGTAGAATAGACTAATAGGAGTAATAAAAACGATTTGAAACCAGCGTTAGTTGCCACTCGAAGATAAAGATTTCACAAGTAGTGTTATCATCAGACGCAAGGAATTCATGACCATTGCCTTCGCTGTTCTGCACCAGTGGCGATCTTAATGTGACCAGTGATCGCCGGTTAACCTACAAATTGTGCATTATTTCATTGATGCGGTAAAATAAACATTTATGTAAACCTTATTATTGATATGTATCTGTATTATTGAATGTGTATGCATTATTGATTGGTAGAGGCAACATCAGAAACGCGCCAAACTCAACACTTTGTGTTATGCCACAAGTGTTATTAGGGAAGATTACCATTTCTTTTAAAAGCCAGGCAGGCTTACTTAAACTTTGGGAGAGAAGGAAAAGACATAGTTGGGAATAAAATATGACATTATTATAATTGGCAGGCCAGAAAACCACTGGCCGTCTTCAGCAAGTCACAGTGTTTTCACATGACTTCATAAAATTAACTATAATTTTCCTATGAAAGGAATGTATCAAATTGATGAGTGAAATTTATCTGAGTATGAAGCTGTCACCCCATCAGATAGGAACGATAGCTGTTTATGTAGCCTTAGATACTGATCTTGAAACTGTTGATAATGCTTAGTTGATTAGGGAAGGAGAGATATGTTTGAAATACTGAGGAGGCCTTAATCCTCTTAATTTCAGGGTTTAATTATTTTCATTGATTTACATTAGTGGTTGTTGTCATTATCTCTACATCACATAACACATTACCCTAGACATCTAGCCAGATAACAACCAGACACCTTAACATCAAAGTAGGATCAAAATATATCGCAGATTGAGGTCGTAGGGTGGTAGCAGTCAGGTACCCTTAGAACAAACATCATCAACTATTAGACTCAGGGACTTGCATAGCTGACCTCACTCTGTAGACAAGTAATATTTTACTCAATAACATCCAAACCCAACACACACGTACACAAGGAAAAAATCTAACTAACAGGGGTGGCCCAGTCCTCTTGTTCGAAGACTGCTGCTACTGTTGTTAAATCACTGGTTTTTTTTTCCGGATTCTTCTGTTCTACGGATTTATACCTCCTAGTTTCTCCATAGAAATCGGCTTTTGAGTGAAGACTCTTAACATGGACTTCATTCATTTTGATTATCATACATTTCCTAGCCCTAAGGGAGGAACCTATCCTCCTATGAGGCGCGTCAACCGTACGGTGGATGGTTGATTGGCCCCTAGATCATTGTTTCCCAAACATTTTTGGGTCAACGCTCCCTTGGCTCCAAGAGCAAATTTCTTCCCCCCCCCTCCCCCCCTCCAAGTTCCTGCCGCACATTAAAAAAAACAACTATATATATATATATATATATATATATATATATATATATATATATATATATATATAATATAAAGTATATATATATATATATATATATATATATATATATAGCTGTCACGGGTTGGTAATTAATTTGTACATTTGATTGTTATGAAATTCATTGCATTCTGTGCAGGCAAGGGAGAAAATCAAAAATGCAACCAATAAAAAAATTTATTCACACTATCCTCAGTATCTGGTATGTCCACCGTGTGCTTGCAAACAAGCTTGGCAGCGGCTCCGCATGGAACGCACAAGTCTCTGAAGGAAATTCCGGGGAATCAAGTCCCATTCACCTGTAAGAGCAGCTTCGAGCTGTTGCAGATTAGCTGGAGAACCTTGCCTGTAGACTCTGCGTCCAAGCTCGTCTCACAGATGTTCTATAGGGGACATGTCTGGTGATAGGGCAGGCCAATCAATCGTCACAATGTTCTGCTGCTGTAGATATTGCTGCGTAATGCATGCGGTGTGCGCACGTGCGTTATCCTTCTGGAGAAGCTGCAAGTCTGGATAATTTGTGAACGCAGGAGCAACCAATGCATCCAGAACCTCATCTCGATATGTCACAGCATTAACATTTCCACGGAAGACGTGAAGAGGCAAGCGATGGTGAAAACTGATTCCTCCCCAAATGTGAATACTGCCACCTCCAAATCGGTTGTGCTGACGAACACAGCAGTCTGCAAAGCGTTCTCCACACCGCCGCCCAATCCGCATACGTCCATCAGCAAAAGATATGTTGAATCTGCTCTCGTCTGTGAATAGGACAGCATTCCACTGCAGTCTAGTCCATCTGACATGTTGCTCTGCCCATTGCAGGCGCTGCTGACGATGTCTGTGAGTCAAGTTTGGCCCAACATAAGGTCGTCTTGCAGTAAGGCCTGTATCTCTGAGTCGTCGTATGACTGTCATTCGAGAGACTTGCCCACGTCTACCCACTATTGTTCTTGCTGTTTGACTTGCCGGGAGAGAAAGATTCCTTAGGTGACTCAGCACAATATGACGATCTTGCGCAGGGGTAGTAACTCGTGGTTGGCCGCTCCGAAGTCTATCCCGGGCACTGCCAGTGGTTCCCTAACGTTCATTGAAACGTACAATAGTGCTGTGGTGGCAATTCATCCTTCTGGCAAAGGCCCGCGAGCTCATTCCGGTCTCCAACATACCAATGGCTCGTTGGCGGTCGTTTTCAGATAGTGGTGGTATTTCAAGCACATGTACTGGGTGTTTTGTCTCAACGGCCTTTTTATACCGAGTACACTGCCACAACGCGTACACATTTTCAGGGTCATAGCTGTTGGGAATCGTGTTGCACGTGTAACTTTCATTGTTTTCATGTAGTCTGTACCGTGGGTTGAATCATGCACTTTCCATTCCAGCAGCCATTCGCTCTCTACCTCATGAAAAACACGGGGAAAATCCATTCCCACACTTTTTTTTCCAGCTTCTCGACATCAGTATATATAATAGTGGTGCGTTTTTAATGTGCTTCGGTAATATAATAATTGAATCAACTATGAATTTGTAAAATAACACGTAACAAATTGAATGGTAAATTATTCTTTAACAGTTTAAAATAAATATGAATGATGTGTGAAATTTAGATAAAAAGTGTCTTCATAGCGACTTCTTCGGGGAAATATAAAAGTCCCTTGCGTTCGCCTTTTAATAAGCACTTAGCTCTTTAAAGGATTGATTACTGCCGCAGGTGTTTCGTCAAGTCTTTTTTGGTGAGGGCATTTCTCTACACAACTCTTCCAATATAGGTGGTTAGTGTCGAATCCCAGCTCATGAACTACAAACTAGTGGCGTAGAAACTCTTACTACGAACTGGTCTCGTACTACGAACTTCAGAGAAAATAAAAGAACAAATGCCTCTGCTAAGTACATTGTGGTCGGAATATTAAATAGGCGCCTTTTCCACGCTGTCCGCCCACCAGTGTTGCCTCTCTGAGATGTTATTCTCCCTGAGCATATACAGCATAACTCGGGGAATATGATTAGAAATCACCGTTAATCTTCTGGTTAATTTAATGGGAAAAATGTGTCTGGACAGCGCGAGTGCCTTGTGCCTGAGGTTTACATATAACATAAAAATGAAAATATAAACACTATGCACATGTGATGTCATCATCACTTCTCATTGCTCCATTCGGAGTCTGGGGTTACTTTTGCTTTCGGTTTTCTTTACGAATTGGCATGAAACAATCACCAGCGCTTGTGGTTTATTAATATACTATTTTCATTAGTTGAGGTTGCCAGCCTCATATGACTTGTATACTCACTTTGCAAGAAAAAACATGTCAAATTCACATCGTTAAAAAATATGTACAATTTACCCCAACTTGGGATCTACAATCTCCTTGCACATATGAATGGACACAGCAACCTATATTAGATGCTTCGAACACTTGGTCTGGGGGTAAATTTAGAACCCCTCTTATGACGGGTGTTTTGATTCCTAGGTATACAGTCTTGGTATTTAAAAATGCGGGTTTTCTTTTAAGTTTCAAAGATGCCCAAATACTTCGGTCCTGTCCTATTTAATTTGGAATTCTGTCCGATTCTTCTTTGGCTCCTGGAGTTGCTCTTTTGACGTTGTAATGCAGTCTTTTTTAGCTTCAAATTATGTTAAGTTATATTCCACTTTTTCCGCTTCAAGCTTCTACATTGTGTTTCCGACAAACTTGCCAATCAGAAAGGAAAAGAAAGGAAATGATCCCGTTACACGCCCATTGAGGCATATTAGGAATATGGTGTCTGGCCCATATTTTCTTGACCATCGGCACACTAGGGGTGATGTGGTCAGCATCACGCCGGCTGCCTTAATCTTCCCAGAGTTGCTCTGGTACCCAGTTGGGGCTGGGTCGACCCAGGAGCCGTTTGCAGCCTAAAAAACATCCCACCTCATCTGGGGATCGAACCATAGACCACTGAGCTAGGAAGCCAGTGCACTAACCACTATGCTACCGCGGCTCCCCTTGCCAATCAGAGCTATTGTTATTTTCCTGCTCTTGATTGAACCAATTCTGCTCTTAGAACTAGGGGGTCTAGGTGTTCATTTTAATTCTTCCCCGCGTGTTTTAAATTATCACGTTAAACCCATGACTTATCTTTCAAATATGGCATGATTACATCCTTCCAATTACTATCTTGTTTTGTTTAAAAAAAAAAAAAAACTACTAATTTGTTATTATGATTGCATACTGTAAACGAATGCTGTTATGTTAACTATATAATGTTGCATGCCTTTAAATTAATGCTTAAAGGAACATGTGGGAATGAAAGGATATAGTATGCAAGATAAATGAGTGAAAGGGCATATTGTTAGACGGGCCTGCGCACCCAATTCTTAACCCTTCGAAAATAAAGTTCGTTCGGTCGTTCGTTTGTTCGTTCGTTAATATTACACATACAAGCCAGCACATCTGTGATCGCATCAGTAATGATTACCTTGCTCATAATGTCTCTTCAGACATGTTTTATCGGTAATAGGGTTGCCGATAAAGTCTGGACAAAAATGATAAAGTGATTATAACGCGTACTCAAATCTTCCGCCTGACAGATAATCCCTGACGTACGCGGACCATAGCCGGCTTCCTCAGACAGACAATATGGCTTCATTTGTCTCCTCCCGCCGAGGTGTCGGGAGGCGCAGTGATCAACGGCAATGTAAAAGTACACCCACCAATATAGTCACAATAGCACTGTTGGTTATTCACTTGGCTCTATTTAAATTTTTCTCTTCTTATTAATGTACCACGGATATCACGTTATAATTATACTGAGACAATCAAATCTGCAACAAAGCAAAGTTGGTTCTTTTTAAACACCTGCAGATATCTAATTTCGTCAGCTGCCAGCGAAAAGTACATTCCGATGCACCTTATCAATAGACACTCACCCATATTAAACTGGTAATCACTATTTAGTAATGGTTGTCATATTCCAAAAGATGCTGATTAAATCTTAGTGAACTCTGACCACCAACTTCTTGCTGGCAGTTTCTCTTTCTTTGGGGCTGAACAAGTGGACTAATATGGGTTTTGTTATCCTTCTCAGCAGCTTACGTATCAGACGATTACGTTATATTAATGATAGTTACCAGAGCTCAGAATTGTAAAAATAAATGAAACTGTGCCTTGCTTAAAGATCCTAGTAATACAGCCGCTGCACTACTGATCTTTCGTGTCCTGCACTACTGATCTTTCGTGTCCTGCACTACTGATCTTTCGTGTCTCGTCCCCGTCTCATTGATGTTGTCTTCCGAATCCACACCATTTCTCCCCCACCAACATTGCTATACATGATATTTGAATAGAATAATGCAGTTAGTTACCAAATATTCCCGTACTTCTTTGGCAAGCGTCTCGTACCCAATGGTATGTGTACCCCAGGTTAGGAGCCTCTGCTATAACATGTATGAGGAACTGGGACGAGAACAGTTAGGGTGGGGCGGTGGGATAGGGCTTATTCAAGCTACGTTCTCCTTTTAAGCGCCCACGTCAGAGCCCTGTATAACCAAAACGCTTTTACATGTAAAATGTACATTATCAGTAATATTGTTGAATTTAGCCTGTCCAATCCTCTACCACCCACTTGCTGCTGAACGCCCCCCTGCTGCCCAATTTTCATTTATCGCCCGTTGGATCCTTCCAATGCTCACACGGGAAGGGTACCGCCCACTTTGGGAACCACTGATCTAGATATAAGGGTTAGCTGTGAATTCTGAATAATCACGTGTGTACCAAAAAAGGTGATGGCCACCGAGGGCGTGGTGGGATAGTTGTTGGGGGGGGGGGGGAGAGCTATCCGTATAAAATCACCTTGGAAGCTGTATAACGTGACAACCAGCAAAAAGCAGGCGCTTTAACCCCCCCTCTTCCCACTGCCTTCAGGGTTGGACTTTTTAGCCAACGGCTATCGGAGACAACTTTACACAAACCGTCGGAAAGCAACAAGAAACTACCGTCGTTTTATCCCTTGTACAATCTTGAATCCAAACAACTACTAGACAGTTTGACATCGTGGCATGAAAGGAAAAGTCAACAATATAATTAATAAATAGTACTGGAGACAGGAAGTAGTGGAGAGGCATGACCGCCTACGCCACCAAGTATGGCACTTGAAGAAGAAGAAGAATATTTCAAAGCGCAATAAAAGCTCCTCTTGTCTTGCGTATTTTCATTTTGATATTACTGTTCGTTCCTTTACCTGTGTGCTGATCTCAAGATATATGATTGATTCATTGCAGATTTACGACCCAGAAAGCCCAAGGAAAGATAAGTATGTTGTACACAGAAAAAAGCTGTGGAAGTGACCCTAACAAAAGACAGAACATTATCCAATGTCCAGTATTGGGCTGCAGTCATTAACTGAGTGCTGTCTGGCAGTCTGTGTGAGTCGAAGGTGAAGAAGAAAAAATAATGAATAATAAATCCATTCACCACTGGGAACTTGGATGACGTGATTTTATGAATGGAGCCCTGTTAAAAAAACCAAAAGTCAATGCGCAATTCAAATAAGTAAGACAATAGAATGTTCAGCGTTACTCTCAGTAGGGACAGAAAGGATGGTGCAGAAAGAAGAGCAGGAGACGAAATGGTGAGAACTCATCGTCATCATCATTATCACCATCAGCTGCTAACTCCACAATGAAGGTCGGCTGCAATGGGCCTCCAATGTCGTCTTAAAAAAAAAAAACTTTGCCTCGTTTTGTGGCGAGACGCAGCTAGTTCAACATAGACAAAGGGTCCGTCGGTTATATCCAGGCGCATGTCCAATTAAAAAAGACCTAGTAGTCTATCCCAGGGGTTCTGAACCTTTTTAGCTCATCCTTCTCCCCCCCCCCCCCTTTTTTTTCCCCTTTCTGAGCCTCATTTACCTCTCTGGCCCCTCTGATAGTCACTGAGCTGGACAAAAGGTACTTTACCATCTTACTGTGGCCCCCTAGAAATATGGCATGGCCACCTGTGGGGGGGGGGGGGGGGGGGGGGGGGAGAGATAGCCCACGTTGATAACCACTGGTCTATCCAACATTATCTGTCTCTTGCTTTGATGGTGCACTCTGATAGCCTCTCTCCTGCCCACGGCTTGATGTTTTCTTCCCACTTATAGCGCCGTTGTGAGCTAAGTTCCGAATAATTGTCACAGTTCGGATTAAGGCGACCTCTTCTCGATCTCTTCTTCACTACGGCAGTACTCATTTTCAATTGAAGTGAGGACTGATTTCCTGAAATTTCCGGGTCGCAACCTTTTCCTTTCTCTGCTGTGTAGCAGATAGTTTGTATTTTCAAACATTCTTTCACTCCTTTCAGTAATAATTCGTCTTGTCCGTTTACCTGACCATCCCTGTTGAGAGAGTAGACAGGTGATGCAATATTAACCGATAACCATGTTGGTTAATCTGGGGTGTGGCCGACATCAGACTACGGAGTTGCATTAAAATCGCCCAGCGCATTTGCTTAATCGCAGATAAGGCCAGGGTGCGTTCTTCACCAAGATGGTAATACGCTGAAAGTTTGATAGCCACTACGGGAGATAACTTATTTGCCAGCGCACAGGAATGACAAAATCATTTCCTGTCCTCCTGTTTCAGAGGAAAGTAAGATGTTACATCTGAAACACTTTGTCGAATGAGTTTGCAGATATGTGTGTGAGTTTGCATAGAAGGCAATCGGATGTTTTATTGCCATATATGGGAGAGGTGACCTTTTGCATCACGCACATTATTTCAGGTGCAAATAATTTTCAAATTACGCCACCTAAACACGCATGTTTGAAACGATTGGAGCCCTGCTTAGATCGTGTGATAGGAAAAGGAGATAACTAATCACCTGTTTGCCAAACATTTTGATTACATGCTTTGCCCAGGAGCCTTGTGCTCTTTGGGTCACCTCTACACCCTGTTTTACCGGGTAGAAGAGGTTCCGATTATGAGATGAGATGAGAATAAGAAGGGATAATTATTGAGTAGCAGGACTTAGTCATACGTCATCAGTGACACGGGAGATCCGTGCGCTGACTGAAGAGTTCGAGTTCACTCTTCTCTCGTCGTTTCGCTGAGGCAGTCAGCGGAGAGCAGGTTAGCGTAGACTAACCGTAACGACCATCTATAAAGTAATGGCCAGCTCAGGTACCATGGTGTTTATGGTGCCGCTGCAGTTTGCAGAAAAGAAGACAGACGAAAGATGTTTCCACGACAAATAGTTTTCATGTCGAGCTGTGTCCATTTATATCGCAAGCAGATATCGCCAGCAGTTTATTCAAGAAAAACCTTGGTATGTAAACTCTCGTATAGTTAACCAAGTGCAGGTAGTCAAGGACAAGTGTTAGAAGCAGTGGTCCAGTGTCGGACGCATAGGGCAGACTTTATAAAGATCAGTTTTAGTGGCTAAGAATAAGTTTTCAGCACTGGTGGTGACCCAGCTAATACTTCGAAGCCAAATTGAATATATTGAGAACAGCCCATTAGTAAGTAGTGATTAGTAGACAGTATTACAGTAGTCAGCAGAGATCAAGAGTTAATCAACTAGTTCCTGACCAGTGAATTACATGATGTATGAGTGTCAACGTAGAAGTCTCATATGTTCTATTACCTCTATAATCATGCACGGAGATGGCCAATTGTGAATATGTTTATTGCCAACAATAAAAGAATTTTGTTGTCAGCTACGAGTCGATCAGTCATTGCAGTCATCATAGTTGTCTGATCATTAAATATCACTCAGCAGTCACATAAGCAAGGTAGGCCAAAAGTGAACGGTGCATACAATTACAGACAGCGTACACAAAGACATGGACAGGTCACGATCATCATTAGTTTAATCGAGTAGATACACAAGGGTCAAGACGTAACGAATAACTTCACAAGCACAGACGCTGGGTTACAACTATCACAATCGTAACAAACAAATGCTGGGGAAAACAGTGAATATATCCTGACACGTTTCCGTTTTAAGACACTGTGAGAATCGCTTGCCAAGACGACCACCAGACTGCCAGAGTTAGAATCAGATTTCATATATATCAGACCAGACTTTGTGGAACATCTTGAAGGATTTAAAGAGCACAGGAAAACCAATTTAAAAAGGAAAACCGGGATCTGAGGAATCTAAAACACAGAGTCATAGTGGGAACGCATTGCTAAAAGTAACGAAACCCCCCCCCCCCCCAACCCCCAGACGCGCGAAGAAGGCATCTGCCAGTGCCTTAAACCTACTTCTTTGAGCAAACAGTCTGTGAGCCAAGGTTGGCGTAAGTGTACATTTTACATTCTATATTTTTCATTACTAACATGTGAACTAATATGTATATATTGCCATATAAATATTAATATGTACAAATTGCTAATGGATGTCCAAGTCATTTGAGGCTGGCAACCTCAGCATATAGAATGATGATTTCATGAACCACCACTGCAAGGGCTGGTGACTGCCTTATTGCTAGTTTCTTAAAGAGAACTAAAAAGCATAGGTAGTTCCCAAGGTCCATATGGAGGAGGGAGAAAAAGATGAACAAAAAATAATTTACATTCTAATTATAATATTTACAAGCACAAACCAGTGTAAATGTCTATGTAAACATATTCACTTTAAAATTAATGAAAGTTTTCAAGCTTTTCAACCAGTGCAGATGAAAAGGAAAGCATATTCAATCTGTATTGTGAACATTTTCAACCAGTGTAGATGTAAATGAAAACAGATTGAATATATATTGTGAACACTTTTCAATCAGTGTAGATGTAAAAATAAACATATTCTATACTATTTGTGACAAAACGTCTGAACACACTCTTTTGTGTGATCTCTCACACCTTCAGCCCTCCGGCAGTATCCTTTCTTTTTCTTCATTTTTCTCACTCATCACTTTTACTTGGCATAAATCGTGACTTTTCATTCGTTATTTTCACTATTTTGCTCTATGCTGGATATAGCATGGTGAAGTCTCTAACACGCCACTCCCCTATGGCAGTATTTGCTACGGGAGTAATGCGTATCTTATTGTTTCACACTCCACTCCCAGACTGTTGTTACGATTCACCAGGTTTGGGTGACCCGGCCAGCGATAATATTTTACATGTATTGCCTAATCTGTCTGACCGCCTGTGGAAACGAGGCGGTCAAACATTTGACTCCATTGGAAAGCTGTTGAGCATGTTAACACAAGCCGGTATGGTGATACAATGAAAAAAGACCATACGGTCTGACCAGACATCTGTCTAGCGGAGGCACGCAGATAAAGGTAATAAACAGAGGTACGCCGGAAGTCTTAGGTAACGATATGACATCACTGTGTAAGAGGCCACGCGTGTATATTAAACATAATATTTTCAAATACGCGTGGGATGAGTAATGATAAACTACCTCACCCAAACAGTGCTAGATAGATTGGATTGGTTCGCCAGAATCTACAATGATTTCATTGGAACTTTCAGCGGAAACACTGCTGGGAATTGAAGCTAAGGATTGTGAGATATAATCTAACAAACTCGGAGTCACAGCACACAGACAGACTGCATTGCAGCGGCAACTAAACACCTCCTACAAGCCAGAGGAAAGAGGATGGGACTTATCATACTACAACTATAAGTACCAGATCGAGTATTGGGCAATTTTGGAAGTACAAGTAAACCGGCAATTTTAATACAAGACTGGAAACTTGGGATCTTTATCACAAGGAGTCATAAGAGGAATTATAGATTTCCAGACCAAGTACCTCACCCGTCATAAGAGGTATTAAAGATTTCCAGACCAAGTGTTTCACCCGTCATAAGAGGAAATTCCCAGACTTAAGTGATTCGAACAGCATCTAAATACAGGGCTGTGGGTCCATTCTAATCTGCGCCAGGAGAAGTGTGTATTCCCACAATTTTGGGGTAAGTGTAAACAATTTATTTACTAATGTAAATGTTACAGGTTTCTTGCTAAGTGGATATATATGAGGCTGGCAACCTCAACATATGAAAATAGTTTATGCATGAACCACTACTGCAAGAGATGGTGATTGTTTCTGACTAGTCGTTCGGGAAACCAGACAGAAGAGCGACCCCAGACCCCGACGGGAGTAGCGACGAGTAATGAGTGATGATTACATCACATGTGCCTAAAGTGTATAGAATCATGTTGTGAGATTTATATACCTTTTAATTGTAATTCAGGCAAATCATTATTCACGCACTCCAGACGCAATTTTTTAGTTGACACCCAGAAGGATATTGGTGAATTTTCATCATATTCCCTGAGTTACATTATGTGCTCGGGAATTTAATTCTTCTGAGAGGTTAACATTCGTGGGTGGAGCGCATGAAGATGGGCCTGTTAGTTTGCGGAGAACAAATGTAATGAGGCATTTCTTTATTTCTAATTTGTCACAGTTCGTGGTTACAAGACATCAGACTTAAGTACTGAAGTTCCTACGCCACTAGTGTGAGAGAAGAGTATCACCACTGCTATGATTAAAATTCATAACGATTGTGTCGGTATAATTGTTAGCTCAACAGTGCTCTTTGTTTGTTTATTTTGTACGTAGTCATTTATTAATACAGGAAGGGATGTCATGCCTATATGGTTTATTTGGCAGACGTGAAACTAAAAATGCAGAGGTGAGGGGATCGTCTGCTGGGGCCTTCTTCCAAGTGTTCGGTGGTGTGAGGACGTATGTTATTGTAGCTCCAGATATTCAGAGTGTATTCCTGTATTTTGGATTCTTCTATGACACAAAGATCTTTTGTGAGGTGTTCATATGACGTATGATCGGAAAGGGAATATTATTCATATACATTTTCGTGTCGAAGCATTATAAGAAAGATTGTGATTAAAATGAAGACGACATCGTCCTTCGACAATGACGGACTGTCTAAGTGATATAAGAAGTATAGACAGATGTGTTTCTAACAATTGTACACTACAGGAGTATGATCATTAATGGAGCTGTATCGTTCCGTCATGAATAAAGTCTCTGTCTCAAACGTAACCTGGAGTGACGGAGTTATTTGAGAAGTTGGAACGTTCCTTGCTGTTAGCTAGTAACCCTAGATGCTAGATTGGCCATGTCTAATAAAGACATAGTACTTCGAACAGTTTGAAGGGCAACAGGAGGAAGTTCGCAACAGATGGGGTGCCAAGCCCGTGGATAAGAATGATCTAAATGCTGATTGTTTTATATTGATACAAGTTATTCAACGAATTATTTAATGATGGAGGTGTCAGCGCACGTTGTCTTGAGTGCCACGGCTGCGCACTTGAATATGTAAATTAACTAGGTCACGTCTGCTCAGAGCGACCGGACATTTTTTGTGGACAGAAAGAAAGTATAAAATATCACTATTTTTCAAGACAACACTTGAAATAATAACACTCCTTAGTCAAGGCAAGGACATTATTCTATCGTTTTTCAAGAAGGTGGATGTTTTTGCAGTTATTTCAAGTATTTGTGCCTATGTTTATGATGTCCTGCTCATGTTGGAAGCCAGCTCATACAATTTTCAAAATGGCGTTGTAGGGAGACATGAAGAAGGTTGGAGGAAATCGAGATCAAAGTCGTGTCTATCCAACTGCTGGAGGAATGCCGATCCTTGCTATCTAGAGGCTGAAGGATCGAGGATTTATTTTTCAAAACAGGATAAATGAATTTCTTGATTCATGCAGTTTGAGTCTTGAAGAATCTCTTGACAGGGTTATTTTTTATGTTTTATGTTTATATGTACCTACATGTTAGTGTGATAGGCGGGTTGCTTGGTGGGACCTATGAATTCACTATTCCTCATTAACAGTCGTGAATTCGTGGGCATTCTTTAGTTTTTTCGTCTGATTTTTTTCAACTTAAGGGGCCGACGAACATAGCTGTGTGTTACAGCCTTGAGTGAATTAACCAGATTCATTATTTGTTTAGTTGTGAAGGTTCTGTAATTTTGAAAATTTGTATTTGTTGTCAAGTTAATTGTATTTTATTTGGTTTATTCTCCGTTATTGTTTGTAAATTTGTTCATCTAATCTTGCTATTCCACAGTTATTAGATGTATTATATGTTGTAAAATTGTGCTTGTATTGCCATAAGTGTGGTAGAGCCAAATTTGTTTTTCATTTTTCTACAGTTCATACATTTCTGCCTTGGTTTGTTCATTAGTATTTTCTTGAGTTGGCTCTTTCTACTATTATACTGTAATCTTGTTGATGTCTATTTTTGTTTGCTCCTAAAATAACATCTATAGTTTCATGCAGTTGATTGTTATTGAGTGGTGAAAAAATTGTTGCTAATATTGCTCACATTTTTTTTTTTTTTTTTTTTTTTTCGTTCGCCCGCTAACACTCGAGGCGAAATCTCAGGTTATTATTTTTTTTTTATGTCTAACCTGACATTGATTTTACGTGAGTATCCCTTTATCTCTTGTACAGAGACAGGTGTCCCTCGCCATTCAGGCAAATACTCGCCGATTTCGGAGGTACCCATTGCAGCTGGGTCGGCTCAGGAGCCGCCAGTCCCTGGTCGACGACACCCCTTCAAATGTCCTCGCCAGGTCTCGAGTCAATCCAGTCCAAATCCCGGTCGACGAAAAATCCTCAAATGCCGTCGCCCGGGTTTGATCCTGTATCACCCGGTCGCCAGAGCGGTGTTGTAACCACTACGCTAGCGCGGCTACCGCTCACATTTTAAATATATATATTATTTGAATTATTATTGGACAATTTGGAGTCACAATAGTAGTGAATTATGGCTACCTTGTAATATTTTAATAAGATTGGAAAAGACTATATTATGGAGGGTGAAGCTTTACAAACATTTGCTTTCAATGAGCATGCAAAGGAAATAAAGAGGTTAGAGGACGTGGCAAGAGAACAGAGGCGCTGAGATAAGGAGGGTAAGAAGAGAGAAGAAGAATTAGATAAGGAGAAGAGAGATGAAAATTTAGCTGAGAAGAGAAGACAGAAAGAATTAGCACTTGAGGGGAAAAAATTGGCTCATGCACATGCTCAAGCAGAAATAAAGGCACAACAAGAACTTGAGGAGAAAAAAATTAGCCTATGCTCAAAGAATGGCAGAAATTGAGTTGGAGAAATTGAGATTTCAACATACACAGGCTAATCCAGCAGGTGAGGAGGCTGGAAAGAAAGACCATGCCTCTACTTTTAAACTAAATTTGCAAAAATTTAATTCTAATATAGACGATATTTCATGCTTTTTAAATAGATATGAGACATGTTGCCAAGAGTTTAAGATTGATAGAGCTACATGGCCTAGCAGGTTGATGAGTTTATTGGTGGGTGAGGCTCTTACTTCAGTCTGCACCATGGATGATCATACTAGAAATGATTATGATGATGTGAAGGATTTATTGCTAAAAAAGTATCAACTGGAGGAAAATGGTTACAGATTGAAACTGAAATCATTGTTACCTGATTCAGCTAAGGATTTTGCTGAATTTATTTCATCAGTTAAGCTTTGCTTTTCTAGATAGGTTGATTTATCAAAAATTGAGAAAACTTTTGATGGGCTGGCTGACTTAATTTTAAGAGGCAAAGTGATGTCTTCAGTCAGTGGTGGCTTTATGTCCTTCTTGCAGGAGAGAAAGCCTAAAACGTTGGCTGCTGTAGAAAATCTTGGACGACAATACCAAATTGCTAATCCTGGAAGAAATCTTAGCAGGAATAACATAAAGGATTAATTACCAGTGGCATCAGCTAGAACTATGATGTCCAATCCGCACAGACAAAGATCATATAGCATGGACATAAATTTTCGATTAAATCGGGATAATAATACTGGATCTTTCAGAGGGAGGTATAATTTTAATAATAGGTCACAACCTCAAAGAAATGTTCATTCATATGATGATGGATATATGCCTCAACAATCATCTTTCAGACCTAACAGGGATTGGAACAGAGGTGGATATAATTTCCAGTCAAACAGAGGCCAAAGGTCATTTTATGGAAATAATGTAAATCATTACAACAACAGAAGTTCTCAACAGAACAATAACTTTCGACGTTCTAGACATCCTGAACGTTCCAATGCAGTTGTGCATCAAAGTGACAATAGTACAGTCCAAAATAACAATGTTGTTTCTTATGCAAATGCACGTAGTGTGGTCTTATCAAATAGTACTAATTGTTCTGAATGTAATTCTTTCAGCTACAGGGATTTCCTTGGCTCCTGTGTGGACATCCTTTGCCAGTCATGTCCTCTTATGATGGGACAGGTTCACTAGTGTTTGATACGAGTTTTGTTAACAACCAACTTGTTTCAGTGCTCCTGGACACTGGGTGAACTACTGTCAGGGTGCGAAGGTCATTAGTGGATCAATCTGATTACACAGGCAAAGAAGTCAAGTGCGTTACATTCGGGGGCACAGTTGAATCTGCCATCACCGGTGTCAATACCTTGTCGAGGTATGGCGGCTTCCGTACCCTGATTATCCCAAGAGCTATGCCAGCGGGCGTTTTACTCATGGAAGGTTCTACCAAGCTGGACAGGTTTGCGCCGGCAGGGGTCAGACTATAAAGCAGACACCCTGGTCCTCCAGGTTGGGGGTTTTAGCATAGGGCTGACACCCCTGTCTATGTAAAAAGAAAAGAAGTTATGGAAACAGCAACAAATGAACAAACTTTGCTGCGGGATGGACATCCGGAGTCTGAGGCTCGTATGACTGTCAGTGGTGAAAGCCGAAAGGAAGCCACTGACGTGAAAACGGACGTCCTGACCGCAAAACATGATACAAGAATAGGATTTTGGAATGTCAGGACAATGAACGAGACGGGTAAATTAAAACAGGTCATGGCAGAAATGAGAAACTATAGGTTACACGTTCTAGGGGTAAGCGAGAGCAGATGGACAGGGGCAGCAAAAGTTAAAACAGCAACAGGAGAAATAGTACTTTACACTGGAAGAGCACAATGAAGGTGTAGCCATTATTCTTCAGAAAGGAATAGAAAGGACATTACTGGAATGGAAACCCATCAACAAAAGACTGATAAGAATAAGATTGAGAGGTAGATTCACCAATACTACAATAATACAATGCTACGCACCAACGAATGACAGCGATGAAGAGGTCAAGGATGAATTCTATTAACAACTGCAGAAAGAAATGGAAGACACACTTAGATATGATCTTATCGTAGTAATGGGAGACCTCAATGCGAAAGTTGGTACACACAATACATATAACGAAAGAGTAATGGGGAAATGCGGCAGCGGAACAGCAAACGAAATGGGGATAATTTAATAAGCTTCTGTAGCATTAACAACCTGGTCATTGGAGGAACACTTTTCCCACATAAAGAAATTCACAAATTAACATGGGAATCACCAAATGGTCGGGACAGAAACCAGATAGACCACATCATGATTAACGGTAGATGGAGACATAAATTACAAGATGTGAAGGTAAGAAGAGGTGCAGATGTGGGAAGTGATCACCATTTAGTAGTAGCAAAACTGAAAGTGAAACTTAGAAGGGCTGGACCAACTGTAACTACACAGAAAAGGTTTGACATCAGCAAATTGAAGGACCCCCTTACCAGAAAAGCTTTTGCGGCTGACATAAAGAAACGATATCAATTTGCCAAAAGTCAGGAAAAGACATTGACTGCTGATATAGACCAGAAATTCAACACCATGTCAACAATATACAAGGAAAGCAGCAAATTATGCTTGGGATTCCAGGAAAGGAAGAAGCAAGACTGGATAACACCAGAAACATTAAACACCATAACGATGAGAAAGGAAATGAAAAGAAAGAAAACAGAAGCGAAGTCCCCCAGGTTAAAGCAACTATATAGCGAACAGTACAGTCAGCTGGACAAACCCGACCCAACAAAAGGAATTTCCTAGACGATCTTGCAAGACAGGCAGAAGAGGCAGCACCGAGAAATGAGCAAAGCACAGTATACAAAATAACCAAATTCATCAGCGGAAAACGAGGTGCAAACAATATTACATTAGTAAGAGATAAGCAAGGAAATGTCATAACGACAGCAGAGGGACAGGAAACAAGATGGGCAGAGCATTTCAGAGAAATTCTGAACAAGGAACCACCAGAGACACAATTGAATGTTCCTGAGGCTGAAAACGATCTCGATGTTAATACAGACATTCCACTTAAAGAAGAAATCATCACAGCAATCAAAGGATTAAAGAATGGAAAAGTTCCTGGCCATGATAACTTAAATGCAGAGCTATTTAAGACAGACCCTGATCTAGCAGCAGACCTGTTAGAACCACTATTTTCACAAGTCTGGAAAACAGGGACAACACCAACAGAGTGGAACAAAGGAATAATTGTGAAATTGCTCAAGAAGGGAGATCTTGCAGACTGCAATAATTGGAGAGGATTCACTCTTCTCTAAGTTCCAAGCAAAATACTAGGCAGGATAATTATACAGCGAATTTCAAAAGCTGTAGACCACAAACTGAGGAAAGAGCAAGCAGGATTTAGAAAGAGCAGAAGATGTGTAGATCATATATTTACTCTCAGGAACATTATACAGCAGTGCTCAGAATGGCAAAGACAGCTGTACATTAACTTCGTTGATTTTGAAAAGGCTTTTTACAGTATACATAGAGTCAGTTTATGGAAAATACTGAGGGTTTATGGAATTCCAAGCTGCACAGTGTCAATCATAAAAAGCCTCTATGCCAACTTTACGTGTAGTGTTGGGCAGAGCAACCTAACCTTTGAGGTAAAGACAGGAGTACGACATGGATGCCCCTTATCAACCACTCTATTTTTAACAGTCATAGACTGGGTGATGCGCCAGACAACAGAGGGCAGTCAAAGAGGAATAAAATGGGCTACATTTTCTACATTGGAAGATCTGGAATATGCAGATGACATTGTACTATTAAGACATTCACATCAACACATCCAGGAAAAAACGGATAGACTTAATAAGCATAGCCAGCAGATGGGCTTGAACATCAATTTAAAGAAGTCAGAGGTCATGACACTCAATGTGAGCAGCCCTGAGCCCATATCAGTAAGGAATCAGCAACTGGTACAAACATACACCCTCACATACATAGGATGCCTAGTAACACCAGACGGCGGGGCAAGCAAAGACATCAACAACAGAATGAACAAAACAAGAACAGCCTCTTTTAGCCTAAACAACATCTGGAAGTCCTCTCAATACAGCACAAGCACAAAATTAAGATTATATCAGAGCTGTGTGCTTTCTGTGCTTCTCTATGGTGCGGAAAGCTGGAGAGTTACAGAGAACGAGATGTCGAAATTGTCATCTTTTCATACAACATGCCTAAGAAAAATTCACCGAATCTTTTGGCCGAATACCATCACCAACCAAGATCTGCTTACTCGGAGCAAGCAAGACGTCATGCACACCAGCATAGCTGGCAGACGCTGGAGCTGGGTTGGCCATGTCCTCAGAAGAGACCCCGATGCCATCACAAGAACAGCTTAGCTTTGGACCCCTGAATGAAAACGAAAGAGAGGCCGACCAAAAACAACTTTGCGGAGGACTGTGGAGGCTGAGATGCAAAGAATGAACCAGAGTTGGGGCACTGTACGAAGGATGGCCACCGACCGAGCAAAGTGGAATAAATTTGTTGTTGCCCTACAAGAAGCCACTAGGCGTGATGGCCACTGACTGCTTTGACGGTTGGCGGCTAAGGATCAAAGAAGAAGCACAGTTGAATATTATCCGACTGCTGAGGTATTCTTTAAAAACCCCTTATTTTACTGGAAGGACTCTCGTGTGCCTGATGGACAAACGAATTGCTGGAATAACCCTGGGAAATATTCCTGGACTTCATGAATGCACTAATGATGATATTTTAAAATATGAACAGCAACATTTGCTTATGGCAGATGCTGTCACGACTAGAGCTCAGTCTCGTGCAGAAGTGAATGAACATGTCCAAATTGACAGTGTTGCAGATGAGGTGATGAATGATGAGATGGTGACTGAAGAGGTGGTGATTGATGAGGTGATGAATGATAAGGAGGAGGTGGATGAGGATGATTTACATGTTGAACTTATTGACAAAGAATCGTTCATACAGATGCAGAATGATGATGATTCATAAAAAATTTTTTTTCATGTTGCCAAGTTTGATGATGTGGTATTTAATGATGATTCTGTACACTGGTACACAATAAAGAATGGGATCTTGATTCAGAATTTCCAAGCTTCCACGTCAGTAAAAAAAAAAACAAATTATGGTACCTACTAGTTTTCACCCATTTGTTTTACGGAATGCTCATGGTGTTAATTGTGCAGGACATTTAGGGATTGCCAGGACAAAACAGAGGGTTTTGTCTCATTTCTTTTGGCGTGGGGTGTCAAGAGATGTGAAAATCTTTTGTCGCGCGTGCAAAACTTGCCAAGATGTGGCAGCTAAACATCCCAAGCATAATGCACCTATCCAGGCGTCAGACATATCATTGCGTCGTTTCGCCAAAATGGCAATCGACCTTATAGGTCCACTACCAATCACGTCCGCTAGAGGTCATCTTTATGTACTGACATGCATTGATATGTGCACGCGATGGCCAGAGGCTATTCCTCTGAAAATAATATCCACTACAGATGTTGCCGACACACTATTTTTAATTTTCAGTCGATTGGGTTTTCCCGATAACATATTATCAGATCTGGGAACTCAGTTTATTTCTGATGTTATGACTCAGGTTATGAGAGAGTTTGAGATAAATCGATCTCTTAGTAGCATATATTACCCCATTGCAAACGGGAAAATAGAAAGGCTCAACCGCTGTCTTAAACAAATGCTGGGCAAGGTAACTGCGAAATACCTGCAGGATTGGGATATAGTACTCCCAGCGGTCTTGTTTGCTTATCGGGAAATACCTAACGAACACACTGCATTTGCGCCGTTTGAATTAGTCTTCGGTGCCAAGCCAAGAGGACCTATGTCCATTCTAAAACAGTTATTGGTTGAAGCTGACATGCATGAGGATGTTCAAACCTCTTACCAATGCGTGTTAATTTAAGAAAAAAATTATTGACGCGTGCCAGATAGCTGTAGAAGCATAAGAAAAAGCTAAACTTAAGGAAAGATTGTTAATCAAAACAGAAAACTGCGACAATTATGGCCGGGTGATGAGGCCTATGTATAATTACCCAATAAGGACAATAAATTACTTGTATCTTGGAGAGGACCATATACTGCACTTGAAAGATTGTCAGATGTTGACTACATTATATCTATTAAAGGAAAGAAAAAACCTTTCTCATCAACATGCTGCAACAATGTCACTCTCGTCCTCAACATCTTAAACGAGTCTTTGAGGCTGTCGACGAACCCATTGATCGTCGCTCTTCCTTAGCTGTCATACAGGAGGAGTTATCTGAATTACCTGCTATTTCTGAACCTCTTTTATCTCTACCTACTTTACCACTTTTGTCTACTGAGAATTGGAGGGATATTTCTATTTCACCAACCCTTCCTTCATATCAGAAGGATCAGATTTCCTTGTTACTACAATCTTTTCCTGACGTGCCCACGGATATTCCTGGGCGTATAAATATCATTGAACATGATATTCTTCTTACTGATTTCAGACCAATTAAGCTGAAACCTTATCCTATCCCTGTACATTTTCAATCACAAGTACAAAAGGAAATGGAGGATATGATAAAATTGAACATAATTTCTCCTTCTCAATCTCCATACAGTTTTCCTATGGTGTTGATTAGAAAGAAAGACAAACCCATTCGGATTTGCATTGATGTCAGTCGTTTAAATTCTTTGACAATCTCGGACGCTGAACCTCTGCCTTTGTTAGATTCTCTATTGGATAGACTATCTACAGCTACTTTTTCAGTAAATTTGATTTGTCTAAAGATTATTGGCAAGTCCCCTTGTCGGACAGAGCAAAACCTTATACTGCTTTCGCTACACCTTTGGGATTATTCCAATTTAATTTTATGTCTTTTGGTCTCGTTAACGCTCATGCGACTTTTGTTCGTATGATGCGAAACATGTTCTCTAATCGTGATGACATAATTACCCATATTGATGATATTTGCCTTTTCCATCACTCTTAGGAAGAACATCTTCTTGGAATTCAGTCTTTGTTGACTACTCTTCGTCTCCATCATCTTATTGCTAGACCTTCGAAAACAAAATAGGATTCACTGAAATTACTTTTTCTTGGTCATAAAGTAGGAGGCGGTTTTCTTAAGCCTGAGCATTTCACTATCTCCAGGATCTTGAATATAGAAATTCCGAAGACAAAAAAACAGGTTCGCAGTCTTTTAGGTCTTGTCGGATTGTTGCGTACTTTTACATAGATGGCAGTCTTAGGTCCTGCCTGTGTTAAAAGGTTACGCACCATTCTTATGATAGGAATATTATTTGTGCGTATGATTTATCACGCACGTGTGTGCACTATGTAGAGTATGAGACTCTTAACGCACGGGTGACCAAGATCTAGGGGGAATGACGTCAGAGAGCGATCGTGAAGGGTCAAGCCGGACTGATCGTCCGTATTGTATTGTATTGTGTCCCTTATGAATGGGAATTATTTCTATTGTGGATGACTGGTTTTCTTCTCAGAAGCCAATGTCAAGATGTATACGTAAGTCTTGTACCCATGTATTGATAAATGATCTTATGGATGATTTTTAAGTGATGTCTCTACTAATTACTGGCATCTAGCTGGAGTCCTCATGTCAGGATTTCAAGAATGGATCAGATGAGCTGATAGCTTCACTTGTAAAACCTAGTGGTAATCCTACGAGAGGAAATATTATTAAATGTATTGCAAGATTGTATTGCGAAGTGCCGACATCTCGGTCATGGCACGGATTGGAGAGGTTAGCCAAAAATAGTCGCTAATCTGTATTTATCTTGATGTAGGAAAGTGTGGATCTTATGTTTAATCAACTGTCTGAGCAATCTATGGAAGAAGTCAATTGAGCAAGACAGTATATTTTGGGTTGCATTCTCAAGTATTATGAAGATGTATAATAAGCCCGATGTCCTTGTAGAAGGTCAACGGCCGATGCCTTAGTGACTATCACAGAGATAGATTAATTGTCTGAACATTAGTTTCGTGAGGAAGAATATTGGTAATGGAACTGACTGGAAAGATGTATATTGCCATTATGAACATTATGACAGAATTTTCACCGTCATGTATTCTTGTTGATCGTCCATGCATCAAAGTACTGTTTCGTATCGTCTACTGTGCAACGTAAATAAATTGTATGAACTAATTTTCTAACCACGAGTTGAGTATCGTCATGTTGGACAATTTGCCTACCACTCGTTGGAGTTTTGATTTCTTTATTAAACATTCGCATAAATATTCTAGTGCCATCCCATCACCACCACGAACCAGGAATCACTATTAGAAGGAGCGATTCATAACGCTCTTACACGGATTCTATAGGAAATTCTTACCTAATGTTTCAGAAATTACTTCAGTTCTGTTTTCGTTATTAAGAAAAAACTCTCCAAATAAGATTGTTTGGTCACATTCTTGTGATTATCATTAGATTTATTAAAAGCCTATTTCTCACAATCACCAATTTTAAGATTGTCTGATACTCGATTCCCTTTTATCCTTAGAGTCGACGCCTCTGGGTCGGGAATCGGCAGTACACTTATGCTGGAATTCAATGATTGTCTACATCCAATTCTGTATGTTAGTCGTAAATTGACACCCACTGAACAAAAATACCCCATCGTACAGCGAGAGTTGCTCGCTGTGGTATATTGTTTTTCAAAACTACAGCGCTACCTCATTGGTGCAAAATTTGTCTTGGAGACAGATCAGAGGGCCTTGTCCTATCTGAAAACTGCAAAATTTCGTAATGCTGCCAGAGCATCACGTGCGCTCCAACCCTACGAATATGACATTCGTGCCATCAATGGCAGTCAAAACGTGGTTGCGGATGTGTTATCACGCTGTGTGAAAGACTCACTGTCAGCTAACAACACGGCAAATGTAAGTACCTTGTGCGGTTACAACAAGCCTATCAACTGGCTTCTTCACGTGTTGATCAATAGGATATTGCACCATATATGAACTTAGTTTGCTGATAATGCTGATGCTGACAGAATTTCCTGATTTATTACTACTATGAAATGCGGGGATATGAAATATACAAAGACTCTGTAATGAATACCAAGGCTGAGAACTTTCGTAATTTGTTCATCGGAAATTGAATGAAACAGCTCAATGACTCTTTTGACATTACTTACAGGTATTGGTCGGTTCACTCGACACCTGATGATGATGAATGCAAATTTGGCAATTTCGAGTTGTACCTCATTTTACTCGGCGCATTACATGGATGCCTTCGACCTTATTAACAATCGTCATGCTCGGTTTATGTGCAAAAACACAAACATTCATTGATGATCTAAGAATAATGTGACATTTGGATATCTTGAATGCAAAATCTTGATTTATTCTATTACTGGAACTGTGGCTGAAGATTAAGGGACTTAACTCAAGGATGTTTTGCATGGGCGAAGGGACACAACTTGAATAATCCTATCGTGCCTTTTGTTTTATTTATCCGGTTGGACATTGAACATTGTTACTTAACGTGAACTTATAAAAGAACATACTATAATATAGCAGAGAATCATGGACATAAACTTTGTGCTTGTTTATAAATATTTTCGTAGGACTTTCGTTATTTATTATTCCACTAGTGTTTATAATACTATTACCCTATGACATTTAACTACAGTGCTTTAGTTAACTGTTAATTAATTTTAATTCGCGGGATAAGATTCGGTCTTTGACACACGGCATTCATACACTTACACTAATTATTGAGTGAACATTTTGAGAGTTCTCAATACTATTGTCAATTCGTACCACACATCAGCGTATTCTTACCTGATTGGACACACAACTTCATTAGGTGCAAGATAACATTTTTTCTTTATTGTCACCACAATACAATTTTTCTGACAAGTACTTAAGATGTACACATGACTTTAATCTTTTAGTGTACGATGTTGCATTCATTCACTTTACTAATATGATTGTCTGCCTCATTTCACCTATTTACGCTGTTACAAATTTGTTTATTCTCTAATGCTTTGCTTATTGCTGTTGATCAATAAGTTAATTAATTGACAACTGATACTAGACTTGACGGATAGGTGTTATTGGACGGTGTTAGGTATGTGAATGCATGTATTGCTACCATCATTTTTTAATATGTTAGGTACTATTAGTTATGGCAACCTCACATTGCTGTTAAAAAGGAATGTTTCAAAGTAAACATTGGCTTTGGTATTAACCATGGACCACACTTTTAGTGTTAAATTGCCTACCCTTTGGCAGAAACCTGGGTGCTATACTAGTTCTTACTTTCGGTGAAATTTGATGTTACCATATTTCACTCTGGTGATGTTATACTCACACAACGGGAATAATGAAAACTTTGTTTCCATTATATTTGCGGGGGGAGGGAGGGGGGAGTAATGTTATGATTAAAATTTATAACGATTGTGTCGGTATAATAGTTAGCTCAACAGGGCTCTTCTACTTCTTTAATCCTTAGCCGCCGACCGTCAAAGCAGTCAGTGGCCATCACACCTAGTGGCGTCTTGTAGGGCAACAACACATTTATTTCACTTTGCTCGGTCGGTGGCCATCCTTCGTACAGTGCCCCAACTCTGGTTCATTCTTTTCATCTCAGTCTCCATAGTCCTCCGCCAAGCTGTTTTTGGTCGGCCTCTATTTCGTTTTCCTTCAGGGGTCCAAAGCAAAGCTGTTCTTGTGATGGCATCGGGGTCTTTTCTGAGGACATGGCAAACCCAGCTCCAGCGTCAGTCAGCTATGATGGTGTGCATGACCTCTTGCTTGCTCCGAGTAAGCAGATCTTGGTTGGTGATGGTATTCGGCCAATAGATTCGGTGAATTTTTCTTAGGCATGCTGTGTGAAAAGATGACAATTTCGACATTTCCTTCTCTGTAACTCTCCAACATTCCGCACCATAGAAAAGCACAGAAAGCACACAGCTCTGATATAATCTTAATTTTGTCCTTGTGCTGTACTGAGAGGACTTCCAGATGTTGTTTAGACTAAAAAAGGCTGTTCTTGCTTTGTTCATTCTGTTGTTGATGTCTTTGCGTGCTCAGCCGTCTGGTGTTACTATGCATCCTAGGTATGTGAAGGTGTCTGTCTGTACCAGTTGCTGATTCCTTACTCATATGGGCTCAGGGTTGCTCACATTGAGCGTCATGACCTCTGACTTCTTCAGATTGATGTTCAAGCCCACCTGCTGGCTATACCTTTTTTCTATCCGTTCTTTCCTGGATGTGTTGATGTGAATGTGCAAGTAGTGCAATGTCATCTGCATATTCCAGATCTTCTAATGTAGAAAATGTAGTCCATCTTATTCTTCGTTGACTGCCCTCTGTTGTCTGGCGCATCACCCAGTGTATGACTGTTAAAAATAGAGTGGTTGATAAGGGGCATCCCTGTCATACTCCTGTCTTCACCTCAAAGGTTAGTTTGCTCTGCCCAACACTGCACGTAAAGTTGGCATAGAGGTTTTTTATGATTGACACTATGCAGCTTGGAATTCCATAAGCCCTCAGTATTTTCCATAAACTGTCCCTATGTATACTGTCAAAAGCCTTTTCAAAATCAACTAAATTAATGTACAGCTGTCTTGCCATTCTGAGCAGTGCTGTATAATGTTCCTGAGAGTAAATATATGATCTACACATCTTCTGTTCTTTCTAAATCCTGCTCGTTCTTTCCTCAGTTTGTAGTCTACTGCTTTTGAAATTCTCTATATAATTATCCTGCCTAGTATTTTGCTGGGAACTGAGAAAAGAGTTATTCCTCTCAAATTATTGCAGTCTGCAAAATCTCCCTTCTTGGGCAATTTGACAATTATTCCTTTGTTCCACTCTGTTGGTGTTGTCCCTGCTTTCCAGACTTGTGCAAATAGTGGTTCTAATAGTTCTGCTGCTAGCTCAGGCTGTTTCTTAAATAGCTCTGCATTTAAGTTATCTTTAACCCTTTGATTGCTGTGATGATTTCTTCTTTAAGTGGAATGTCTGTATTAACATCGAGATCGTTTTCAGCCTCAGGAACATTCAATTGTGTCTCTGGTGGTTCCTTGTTCAGAATTTCTCTGAAATGCTCTGCCCATCTTGTTTCCTGTCCCTCTGCTGTCGTTATGAGATTTCCTTGCTTATCTCTTACTAATGTAATATTGTTTGCACCTCGTTTTCCACTGATGATTTTTGTTATTTTGTATACTGTGCTTTGTTCATTTCTCAGTGCTGCCTCTTCTGCCTGTCTTGCGATCGTCTGGGAATTCCTTTTGTTGGCTAGGGTTTGGCGTTTGACTTCCTTGTCTAGCTGACTGGACTGTTCGCTATATAGTTGCTTTAACCTGGGGGACTTCGCTTCTGTTTTTTTTTCTTTTCATTTCCTTTCTCATCGTTATGGTGTTTAATGTTTATGGTGTTATCCAGTCTTGCTTCTTCCTTTCCTGGAATCCCAAGCATGATTTGCTGCTTTCCTTATATATTGTTTAAATGGTGTTGAATTTCTGGTCTATATCATCAGTCAATGTCTTTTCCTGACTTTTGGCACATTGATATCGTTTCTTTATGTTAGCAGCAAAAGCTTTTCTGGTAAGGGGGTCCTTCAATTTGCTGATGTCAAACCTTTTCTGCGTAGTTACAGTTGGTCCAGCAGTTCCGAGTTTCACTTTCAGTTTTGCTACTACTAAATGGTGGTCACTTCCCACATCCGCACCTCTTCTTATCTTCACATCTTGTAATGCATGTTTCCATCTACCATTAATCATGATGTGGTCTATCTGGTTTCTGTCCCGACCATTTGGTGATTCCCATGTTAATTTGTGAATTTCTTTATGTGGGAAAAGTGTTCCTCCAATGACCAGGTTGTTAATGCAACAGAAACTTATTAATTTATCCCCATTTTTGTTTGCTATTCCGCTGCCGCATTTCCCCATTATTCTTTCATTATATGTATTGTGTGTTCCAACTTTCGCATTGAGGTCTCCCATTATTACGATAAGATCATATCTAAGTGTGTCTTCAATTTCTTTCTGTAGTTGTTGATAGAATTCATCCTTGACCTCTTTATCGCTGTCATTCGTTAGTGCGTAGCATTGTATTATTGTAGTGTTGGTGAATCTCCCTCTCAATCTTATTCTTATTAGTCTGTTGTTGATGGGTTTCCATTCCAGTAATGTCCTTTCTATTCCTTTCAGTAGAATAATGGCTACACCTTCATTGTGCTGTCCATCCTCTTTTCCAGAGTAAAGTACTGTTTCTCCTGTTGCTGTTTTAACTTTTGCTGCCTCTGTTCATCTGTTCTCGCTTATCCCTAGAATGTGTAATCTAAAGTTTTTTTCATTTCTGCTGTGACCTGTTTTAGTTTACCCGTCTCGTTCATTGTCCTGATATTCCAAAATCGTATTCTTGTTTCGCGTTTTACGGTCAGGACGTCCGTTTTCGTGTCAGTGGCTTCCTTTCGGCTTTCACCACTGACAGTCAAAGGAGCCTCAGACTCCGGATGTCCATCCCGCAGCAAAGTTTGTTCATTTGTTGTCGTTTCCGTAACTTCATTTCTTTTTACATAGACAGGGGTGTCAGCCCTATGCTAAAACCCCCAACCTGGAGGACCAGGGTGTCTGCTTTAGTCTGACCCCTGCCGGCGCAAACCTGTCCAGCTTGGTAGAACCTTCCATGAGTAAAACTCCCGCTGGCATAGCTCTGGGAGTAATCAGGGTACACAAGCCGCCATACCTCGACAAGGTATTGACAACAATGATGGCAGCAACAGGGCTCCTTGCTTGTTTGTTTTATACGGAGTCACTTATTAATACAGGAAGTGACGTCATGCCTATATGGTTTATTTGGCAGACGTGAAACTAAAAATGCAGAGGTGAGGGGATCGTCTGCTGGGGGCCTTCTTCCAAGTGTTCGGTGGTGTGAGGACGTATGTTATTGTAGCTCCAGATATTCAGAGTGTATTCCTGTATTTTGGACTCTTCTATGACACCAAGATCTTTTGTGAGGTGCTAATATGACGTATGATCGGAAAGGGAGTATTATTCTAATACATTTTCGTGTCGAAGCATTATAAGAAAGATTGTGATTAAAATGAAGACGACATCGTCCTTCGACAATGACGGACTGTCATTTAAATGTAAAGTATATATACTGCTATTCAATTTAAATGTAAAGAAAGTTTTGTCTCGAGGGATTAAGCTAATTCGCATCGAGGGTAAATTCTGAGGTAGATGGGATGGTTTTGGAATAGGGAGAAGGGGACCCATAACTATGTGTCGGAAAACGCAATACTGAGAAGAGCGCTTTGTTTCTATTCTTTTACCATAGTTGTTGGTGGTACCAGTGAGGGTACTAATCTCTGGAACAAAGTTAGGGTAAAAGTGGACTGACGTCGAACTAGACACCATCATCAGAGGGTCTTAGGAGACGCGGGACCAGCTTCGCAGTTATTCCCTGATCTTACTTGGAACGTGCTGCGCCTTTAACCTTGACCAGAGACGCGAGAACTCCAGTGTCATATCTGCACATAACCCAAAAACCCAGCGGGAGAAGAAACTACCATTTGCATCTAAGTCAAACCTAATAGCTGCCAATTGACTTTTTTCATAAAACCGTACCATCATACGATGATGAGTATTTTCTGTTAATCATTATTCATCATTTTAAAACCTTGTTAAATCTAAGTGATTATTAAATCTGTTATTTGTAAATATACAAATTTAACGTCGATTTAATCATTTTGAATGTACTGCATGTTTGTCTCAGTCAATTTACTAAATACACTCTAAACAGAGCTATACCATAATAAGAAGAATTCCACTGAGTAAAGCAGGGTGGGGGCTTGAACGAGCTGAAATTAATCATTGCTTAATTCTTCATTAAAGGCGGCGGATCAGATATAAGTTAACAATTGCTCTGCTCAATACAGCATTGTTCTTGACTTCTGAAATATCTTATGGAAACTCCCTTGAGATAGAAGCATCATTATTCTTCTATCTACAACTCTGCCAAGAGTAATCTTGTGCGAAGGTAGACACATTTGAAGACACATATTGGAGACTCCTGAGTTTTGGCCACTGTTGGACTACTACTGCAAAGCAGGGGAGGCAATTCCGTGACAATAATCTAAGTACTTGCCGGATTATACAAAGAAAGATTATACTAGACAGACTGGTCCCTTTACCCGTTTATAATTGGTATTTTGTTGTTGTTGTTGCAATTCTCAATATGCTATATTTCTCTCCACCAGCGAGCTAGCGCAGTCACTGACTAGCTAAACTAAGCAAACAGTAAAATCCCTAAACAATTCGACTTTCGGAATTGCGAAAACCGACTCAGACAACCTTAAAACACGCAGCCAAACAGAGAGCTTTTATAATCAAACAGGCACCAGTTACCGAAGAAGTGAACGTGAGCATACTCTGTCTACATTCTTATTTAGCCATGGAGTGAAGTACTTAGAGATAAAGGAACCAACGCGTGAAAATATATAGTTAGATAGACAGACAGACAGACAGATAGATAGATAGATAGATAGATAGATAGATAGATAGATAGATAGATAGATAGATAGATAGACAGATAGATAGATAGATAAATAGATAGATAGATATCCATCTGTATAAATGGGAACCTGACTCAGCTCTTGAGTTAAGGAAAGCAAATGCAGCCTAAAAGTGAACTGGTCACTATGCCTTGTTGTGACGTTGGGTTCGAAACTTTGGCCCTAGGGTGGAGCTACCAACCCCTAACTTCTTCTTGATTTTAGGCACGCCCATTTTTCATCTTTTTTTCTAGTTTTCGGTCGCTGCTAGCATGTCACTTTGATCTGATAAGTTAACTCCCCTTTGTTCCCGCGAAAGTGGCCAGCGGAGATAAAAGGTCCTTTAATGCTGGTAAGAGTGTCTTTGTGACGCGTCCACAACGCTCCTCGGTGGGCGGCAAAATTTTCCGTCTTGGTTTTTGATTCTATGGAAAATCTGGTAAGCTGGTAGCTCCAGAGCGGTCACTCTGTTATGCAAACCCTCTTTTAGTTTGCGGCACTGGCAGGAAATTCCCCTGAAATTGTTACGCTGTTTCTTCGGGTTGAGTCCTCGGACACCTGTGGCCGATTTCTTGTATATAATGAATCCCCATCTGTCTCTAACTGCTTTTAGTCCCTGGAACTTTTGTCGTGTGGAGGCAGAGATCATGTACAGTTTGCCGTTACCTTTATGGGAGAAATTCTGCATAATTTCGCGAGAACCGGTTAATTCCGTCGGCCAGAATTTCCTTCCATGAAAGGCAGGATAAATCGACAAGCCATTAACATTGGGGTGTTTGTGATGTATTGAGTATTAGTTTCGACATTTACAGTGACCAATACTAGGGGAAACTACGCTGGTAGTCGGCAATAGGAGCGCGGGGAAAAAAGATGTTAACCGTTGACGTCTCGTTTTGTTTCATGAATGTTCTGTTATAACTGACCGTGTATAACGTGACAGTGTTCCCACCAACTACAGTTGTTTATTTTCCCGACACCCTACTACGTGTACACTCGGGTGATTTCCCTGCCTGGGAAATTTTACGCCAACCACACCTAATACGTGGAGCGCCCATGCTCCACCAGCTTCAACGTCAAAGAAGGATCCCGTTACACGCCCATTGAGGCATATTGGGAATATGGTGTTAGGCCCATCTTTTCCTGACCATCAGCACACTAGGGGTGATGTGGTCAGCATCACGCCGGCCGCCTTAACCTTCCCAGAAGTTGCTCTGGTACCCAATTGGGGCTAGGTCGACCCAGGAGTCGTTTGCGGCCTAAAAAAATCCCACATCATCTGGGGATCGAACCATAGACCACTGAGCTAGGAAGCCAGTGCACTAACCACTATGCTACCGCGGTTCGTCAAAGAGCTACACATTATCGCCAGCTCTATCACCTTGTAGCCATCGTCAGCTCTGGTGCATTCATAGTGCCACGCGCCGTCACAGGATTGACAGGCTTGCGTCATATAGTGGATTTAATGCCTCCATCGCCTTTAATCTTGAGTGCATTCATCGCCACCCCTTTAGATCCTGGATTCTAAGCATACCTGTACATCTAGAGGACTTAACATTTGTCCTGAAAAGTCTTTTCCGTGGTGGAGTTATAGTTTTGGGGTTTTTCTTCCTACATCAGGAGAGGAAAGGGTCATCATATCTCCTTTGGCGATCCGCCGACAGCTGTAACACCAAAATGAATATAAACGCAAGTGTGCCGACAAAGAAGAACTTTGGGAGGTGGACTCAGATAAATTTTGGTGGGGGTGGGGGAGGGGGCTTGAAGTAAGTCCGGGATTGGGTCAATAAGTTGGATTGAACAGCTGTGTTGCTGGCCAGAAGAAGTCAGCGGGATATTGTTGTGGTGGATTTAGATGTTATGACTTGTTGTTATGTATTTCTATTGTACTGAATGATGTCAGCTGTGAAGGCCCCTGAATCTAACAATTATTAGGGTGAGTTTTCAGAGTGCCTTTCTGCTACCACCTTATGATCTCATTCAGACTTATTCTTGACTAGTATGTCTGATAGCTACGTATAATGTCTAGGGTAATGTAAGGGGTGTTGTAATAATATGACAACAAATACAACCAAGAACTCTATGAAAAGTATTTAACAACACCCAGAGTTAAGTTTAAATGTGAATTAATTTTTTACAATTTATTGTTCCAGTATCACAATTTTGTGTATACTGGAATTGAAATTCAAAATGATCAATCAAAATATTTACATCAAAATGATTCAATTTATAACTGTATATATTATTGTTCACAAATTTAATGACATGTGTCAATCTGGGACAATGTCACTGTACCATAGCTCCTATGAATGGGTACTGTTAGGAAGAACGTCTAAGTTCATCACAATCTGAATATTTATTAAACACTTGGGAAGTGAGAGTAATTTTTGGGTTGATATATCAAATGCCTGCAGACACTGGCTTAACTTTGTGGCTTCTGATGTGCAGGATGAAGTATAGTCACCCCACCAGCTTACAATAACAAGTCAGGCTTCTGATCTTGAAATAACAAGGAGGCACACAGTTGATACTGCCTCACTTCTTTAGATGCAGAATTATACAGATCTCAGTTGATCTGGGCTCACTTCTAGTCGTGGATGAAACCCTGGAACAACATAAATGCGGCTTACATCACCCTCTGATATACTCTCTCTTTCCCTAACTAAACATTTTAATTCATTCAGATTCAGCATGGCAACTACACAATTAGTTAACGTTCTTAATTGGTTTGTTACCCCATTCATGGTCAAATAAACTTCAAACTATAGTTTGACACTTTCCTTGACAAAGGAAACGTTTTAAGTTAATAATATCAAGTCATGTACAAAGACGGTGACTTGCTGAAGAAGACGGCCAGTGGTTTTCCTGGTCTTATGTCACAATACTGTTCAACAATTTCCCCATTACTATTTAATTTTATTTTCTCCCAAAGTGTCAGAAAACCTGACGGGCTTTTCTACAATCTATTACTATATTTCTTAACAACTCTGTGAAACAACACAAAGTTTGATGTTGGCTTTACTCTAGATAATCTTTTCCCCCACATAATTTTCATACAAATTCAATAATATATACATAATGATAATAATAATGATAATATAAAGGTTTTCTTTCTTACCGCATCAGAGAAATATTAAACACTAATAGTTTGAATTGAGATAATATGGTCAACTCGAGATCTCTTGCTGGTGCAGAACAGCTAAGCCAAGACAGTACTTTTATCTTGCTTTTAAACAACTTTAGTGTCGAAAATCTCTATCACAAGTGGCCCCGAATACTACTATTCATTAGTTTTATTCTTCCCTTAGTATATTAGGCTACAGCCAATCAGGTACCGTTTGGCTTTGAGCGTCCTTATATTCAAACTCGAACTAAATTTTCAAATCTAGGACTAACTTCCCCCTTATCCCCACCACAGGTCAAACTGAGAAAGATTCAAGTCTGTTCGTCCATCTGTCTTCGTCAATATCTCGGTTAATTGCTAACAGTTTATAATTCTGACCAATAATTAGTGATCCTGTTGTTACCTGTCACACAGTGATTAAATTTTTATTCTTGTATTCATTATATTCAATATTATCGTTTTTATTCTTCATTTCCTCAACTAACATATTTTTCTATCTTGTCAATTCAAATTTGTAAACACTAACTCGTAGTACCACCAACTATGCTCCTTCCCTTCCCCGTTCCATACTGTATTTTTTCAAAATTTTCCACGTTAATCGTAATTTTTTCTTTTCTTTAACTGCCGCTCTCATTCATTACGAGACAACGCTTGTAGTAATACGTCACAAAAGCAACAAAGTGCTGTCTTTACGCTACATTAGCCCTACTTTTACGCTAGAGATACGTGTGAGTACGTGTTTTGGGCTGTCTCGCATCCGATCATTGTGGTAATATACATTCGCATCTGCGTTACAGAAAAAGGGGTTTTCTATCGTATTTTTGAAACAAGCTACGATATCGGCTTGCACTATCGTCTGCTCGGCTCGCGGCGACCAAGCAGAACCAAACGCGTGTCGAAGTGTAGCATTTTCTCTCTCCCTCTTATGCTTCCTTTTATTCTTTCACCGTTTCTGTCTTACTAGCTTCTCGAAAACTAGGCTTGGTTTTGTGTCAAAATATGTTACGTTAGTGTCCCAAGGTCGAGGCATAAAATCTTAGCACTGACTTGCGACGTAGGAGATAACGTTCTCCAAAACTTCGCTATTTTATTTCTAAGTTATTTTTTTTTTGAATTTATAAAAGTGGTTACTAGTCTTACAAATTGGGGGAAATTTGGCGAGATATATGTGAGCGTGTTGTACATACAGATTGTATTTTACGACATAATCTCCCCCATTAGAAAAGCTTGCAATGGTAATGCAACTTTCAATATCTGTATGACAACCACGATCAGCTCTGCTTTACTCTGCCTTAAAGTGATCATGGATTTATTGCAGTTGGGTCATACAAAGTAAGCACAACTCAACAAAGCTGCCTCAGACCTCTGCAATCCAAGAATCTATTTCAGCTACAGATATTACTGTCTGTCCTATGCTGATATAAATCAATTTTCACCATTCCTCTTCACTGAGTCTGTCCCATATATGTCCAGCGATTATTAGATGTCCCTCAAGTTTGTAATAGTTTATGAGGGGATAATCTATATGGTGATGGCAGAGTAATGTAAGGGTTCCGTATTTTCGTTATCAGCCGGTATAAAACTCTCGGAATATGCTCAATTCAAAAAGGCAACATCTAGATTCATTATGTTCCTCCGAAATGATTCGGGCCAACAATTGGTCTGCGCGCCGGCTTGACTGAATGTGGAAACACCCTTTTCTATTTTCCATATAAGATTCTATAATGCGCCACTCAAATAGAGGCCATATTCACCAACTATATTCTCCGCCTAACGACAGTTTGGTGAAATAAGATAATATGTGGGGAAATGAATTTTTCTGCACCAGAAATCAATTCGCCCTGTTTTAGCATTGTTATAATATGTGGGTGATCTCCATCCAGGGTCCGTACAATACTTCCCCTTGGACTGGGTGGGGTCGGGTGACTACCAATGTCACCAGTGCCCTTATAATGCTAAATTAATAGCCATATTGTGAAGCGTTGTGAGCATTTTCCCAATTGCTCACTCGTCCACTCCCCACTTTTCTTATGTTAACATTTTGTTTTGGTTTCAACTCTGGTGGGTTATCTTCAATGCTAATGTTGGCCAGTTCCCGAAAAGCGGCTTCAACCTGAGCCTGGGATGACTGGTCTCGGTTTATATTTTCTCTGGGTGCCATACGCAGAGATGCTAATGTAAATGTTTTAGGGGAAGACTGGTTATGAAAAGGGGTTTTCCTATTCACTGTGTCTACCGTATCTTGTTTAATTTTTCTGTTAGTTTCAGGCCTACTTTCACCGTAGTACTTGGGTAGGTCCTGTGGATTGGCCCAACGTGTGGGCTTTCCTTTTTTATTTTTAGACCCATGTTTTTCAGAATGCTTGGCGGGCATCTGATTATTAGTTTTCCACCCTGTGGAATTTTCCATGCTGCACTGGTCGCAGGCCTCAACAAATTTTTCAATGTCTTCAGCTATGCCTGGCCAGAAATATGCAACAGATGTCCTTTGGCGTGTGGTACCCATCTTCTGGTGTCCACCGTCTGGTACAACATGTGCTTGTGCCATCACTTGTTCCCTATAACTCTTGGGCAGCACTAGCTGTCCCTCCCTTTTCGATCCTGCTCTAACTATCTTGTAGAGCAGTCCCTCCTTCATATAGAATTGTCCTCTCTTAGGGGTGCATGGCTGTTTGGCAATTTGCCAAAGCAAGGTTTTAATGATTTGTCCTTTGCCAGGGCCTTTCTCATCTGTTTAGGATGAATGTTTAGTGGTGGTGTTTCCTCCTTTCTAGGGGTCGACCAGACCTGGAGCGTGGCCATTACCACAGGTTTTACAGGGCTTCCTAGAAAAACATACTTACTTCCTAACACCAGCGGGTAGTTAGGGTCGTCACACACGGCTGCTCTAATCCGTGATATGGAGGAACCTTCCTACCACAGTCAATAGTATTATGATTGTTCATCCTGCAAATTTTACAATATTTCCCTTCTGGTTTGTAGGGTCTCCTTTCACTGAAATGCGGGTTTCTATCGCGTTGGTCATACCTTGGCCTATCATAGTTTTGGTTACTTCTTGGGTTATGATCCCTATTATCAAATTGGTTTGGGTTTTGGGGAGCTTTATTATGGTCTACAGGCTTCTTCTTTATGCCTGCCATCTCAGACTGGGCTGCCTGATATCTTTCAGCCACATTTAAGATCTCCCCCAGTCTCTCAGCACCCTGTTCCGTGAGAAATTTTCTCAGGTCTGGAACCATGGACTCTCTTAACTGCTCAGTCATTATCATTTCCCTTAAATCTTGGGATTTACCCAGAGCAGTCCATTTCTCCAGGTATGTCTCCAGGCGTGCCGAGAACTGGTGATAAGTCTCCCCAGTCAACAGTTTGGCATTTCTAACTTTTTCCTATAAAATTCACTGTTCTTCTCATATCTAACTAGAAGAGCTTGCTTAAGAATGTCATAGTCGTCTTGGTCATCTTTGCTCAGCTTGGCAAATACCTCATAAGAGGTTCCCCTAAGACCCTGTGATAACTTCATACTCCATCTTTGTTTTCTTAGCCCATACATGGTAGCTAGTGCCTCAAATCTAGAGAGGAATGATTCAATATCACCCTCTTTTTCTACAAAGGGGTCCAAATGAAACCCCATGGCTGAGTTGGTGTGACCGGGGAGAGGAAGGAGTGGACGGGAAACGGCACTTAAAGTCAAGACTAGTGTGACCTTGGATTTTGTGGAAGGGATGTAAATCTGTATATCACTTGAGATAAGGGAGATAATCCCAAGACTTTCTTTGTAGTGGTTCTTCTGGGAAAGACTGGTTACACACCAGAGATGTTGCTTCCAGAAGAGAGGAACAACCCAGGTAATTAAGAGAACTCGTAAGTGCCTTTACGGATTTAATATTGATCTTGAAGGGCTGGTATATAATCAGTAACTCGAACAGTCAAAGGAAACTTCAAAAGAGCAGATTACTTGAAAAGTCCAGTAGATATAAAAAATATCCTTTATTTCGTTTCGTTGCAAAATGAGGAAAATGTGGCAGCTCGATAAGAATTTCTGGTGGGGGAAAGTAAAACTGCCAGCTTTAGCCTCCAAGGCGAAAGGCTTACGGCTCCTCAATACTCTAGTCATTTTGTTACCTCTGTGGAAATCCTAACGAAATAAAAATTCGATTCGAGACCTCAATTATAACTAGATCGAACTTACGTCCTGTGGAGTGAACCACAAATATAATCGTTGCAGGGGTTAGTGCTGGGTCACTTAACGGTCCTGGGTGGTAGGAGATTTCTAGATGGGTATTATTATCCAAACCGTAGGAGTCAAGGGCTTTTTCGTTCAATAGTAGATGTAGCGCCAGGCTGCTCCAAACCTAAACTAACGAACGCCCTATGTTGGTTTGACTCTAGCATTGCGTTACTGTCTCAAGCTCTGACTGGTTACTAAGATGCATCAGTCTTTATACTCGTCTGGTACTATGGCTTGCCAGAGGAAGTATTTCTCATTAGAGTTAAGACCGGAAACCTTCTAATGATTGGTCTTGGGGGCTAGTGGACTGTTGAAATAATCTTTAACCTAACCATCTACGAATCCTCTAGTCTAAAATTATTGTTTCTATGTGATGATGACCAACCATTGTTTAAAGTTCTCTCTAATCTAAATGTTTTCCGGTCTGACTTGTATGGAGTCCACACAAGGTTTGATGACATCATAGGTTCAAATTTCTTCTCCTCTAACTGCAGCCTCTTGATCTCAGCCTCCCTATCAGCTTCTAATTTCTTAATCTCTCTAGCATCTTCTAACAAATTTCTCTTCTCCTCAGCTAACCTCTTATCTTCTCGAGCAATAAACTTACCACACTCTTCTGTTACATAGGCAATCAGACCTTGACCTTCCATCCCCATGTCTCTTGCAGCCTGCACAGCAGCAGATCTGAATTTGGCCAAGTCTGCCATTGTATTTTTAATAATAGTCAATGTTATCAAACTAACTTAACTAATTAACCAACCTAAACACAAAACATTAGGCACTGATATCTCAACCCACTCTCAAATTATTTTAAATATTATATTTTAAAAGTTCTGGACAAACGACCCAATATAATTACTAGGAGAAGTTTAAATTCCCAGGAGCGAGTTATCCAATATAGGTGATAAGTTAAAACCCGGAACAGGAGAGCCCAATATATGTGGTACTAGGGGAAGTTCAAATCCCGGACAAGCCTACCAATATATGTGGTTGATTTAGATGTTATGACTTGTTGTTGTTATGTATTTCTATTGTACTGAATGAGGTCAGCTGTGAAGGCCCCTGAATCTAACAATTATTAGGGTGAGTTTTCAGAGTGCCTTTCTGCTACCACCTTATGATCTCATTCAGACTTATTCTTGACTAGTATGTCTGATAGCTACGTATAATGTCTAGGGTAATGTAAGGGGTGTTGTAATAATATGACAACAAATACAACCAAGAACTCTATGAAAAGTATTTAACAACACCCAGAGTTAAGTTTAAATGTGAATTAATTTTTTACAATTTATTGTTCCAGTATCACAATTTTGTGTATACTGGAATTGAAATTCAAAATGATCAATCAAAATATTTACATCAAAATGATTCAATTTATAACTGTATATATTATTGTTCACAAATTTAATTACACGTGTCAATCTGGGACAATGTCACTGTACCATAGCTCCTATGAATGGGTACTGTTAGGAAGAACGTCTAAGTTCATCACAATCTGAATATTTATTAAACACTTGGGAAGTGAGAGTAATTTTTGGGTTGATATATCAAATGCCTGCAGACACTGGCTTAACTTTGTGGCTTCTGATGTGCAGGATGAAGTATAGTCACCCCACCAGCTTACAATAACAAGTCAGGCTTCTGATCTTGAAATAACAAGGAGGCACACAGTTGATACTGCCTCACTTCTTTAGATGCAGAATTATACAGATCTCAGTTGATCTGGGCTCACTTCTAGTCGTGGATGAAACCCTGGAACAATATAAATGCGGCCTACATCACCCTCTGATATACTCTCTCTTTCCCTAACTAAACATTTTAATTCATTCAGATTCAGCATGGTAACTACACAATTAGTTAACGTTCTTAATTGGTTTGTTACCCCATTCATGGTCAAATAAACTTCAAACTATAGTTTGACACTTTCCTTGACAAAGGAAACATTTTAAGTTAATAATATCAAGTCATGTACAAAGACGGTGACTTGCTGAAGAAGACGGCCAGTGGTTTTCCTGGTCTTATGTCACAATACTGTTCAACAATTTCCCCATTACTATTTAATTTTATTTTCTCCCAAAGTGTCAGAAAACCTGACGGGCTTTTCTACAATCTATTACTATATTTCTTAACAACTCTGTGAAACAACACAAAGTTTGATGTTGGCTTTACTCTAGATAATCTTTTCCCCCACATAATTTTCATACAAATTCAATAATATATACATAATGATAATAATAATGATAATATAAAGGTTTTCTTTCTTACCGCATCAGAGAAATATTAAACACTAATAGTTTGAATTGAGATAATATGGTCAACTCGAGATCTCTTGCTGGTGCAGAACAGCTAAGCCAAGACAGTACTTTTATCTTGCTTTTAAACAACTTTAGTGTCGAAAATCTCTATCACAAGTGGCCCCGAATACTACTATCCATTAGTTTTATTCTTCCCTTAGTATATTAGGCTACAGCCAATCAGGTACCGTTTGGCTTTGAGCGTCCTTATATTCAAACTCGAACTAAATTTTCAAATCTAGGACTAACGTCCCCCTTATCCCCACCACAGGTCAAACTGAGAAAGATTCAAGTCTGTTCGTCCATCTGTCTTCGTCAATATCTCGGTTAATTCCTAACAGTTTATAATTCTGACCAATAATTAGTGATCCTGTTGTTACCTGTCACACAGTGATTAAATTTTTATTCTTGTATTCATTATATTCAATTATTATCGTTTTTTATTCTTCATTTCCTCAACTAACATATTTTTCTATCTTGCCAATTCAAATTTGTAAACACTAACTCGTAGTACCACCAACTATGCTCCTTCCCTTCCCCGTTCCATACTGTATTTTTTCAAAATTTTCCACGTTAATCGTAATTTTTTTCTTTTCTTTAAACTGCCGCTCTCATTCATTACGAGACAACGCTTGATTTTTGAAACAAGCTACGATATCGGCTTGCACTATCGTCTGCTCGGCTCGCGGCGACCAAGCAGAACCAAACGCGTGTCGAAGTGTAGCATTTTCTCTCTCCCTCTTATGCTTCCTTTTATTCTTTCACCGTTTCTGTCTTACTAGCTTCTCGAAAACTAGGCTTGGTTTTGTGTCAAAATATGTTACGTTAGTGTCCCAAGGTCGAGGCATAAAATCTTAGCACTGACTTGCGGCGTAGGAGATAACGTTCTCCATAACTTCGCTATTTTATTTCTAGGTTATTTTTTGAATTTATAAAAGTGGTTACTAGTCTTACAATTTGGGGGAAATTTGGCGAAATATATGTGAGCGTGTTGTACATACAGATTGTATTTTACGACAATTGTGTGCGTGTAGGGACTTCTTTATTTCAGGGTTCCCTGCAGAAGGAGTAGTAGAATATTTAGCCAATAATAGTGGCAGTTTGAATTACCGAGACGTGAGAGCCAAGCTCATTGGTGCCAGTCTAGATTGATTAGTCTTATGATTGTTATCATTAGTAATGATAAAAATCATAAGATTAATCAAACTAGAATCATTGTTTGTCTTTCGATTTTGTTAAACGCATTTTTATGATATGATAGTTTGTGATTGGACATTTTTCTTGTTTTGCCATAGTTTTCCCCTTAATAAAGTAGACCACAAATCGCCGATCAAACGTCTTTCCTATCTGTACGTGTACTTGATTGTTGTGGAGTCACAAACGTGTACTTGTCCATGCTCCTAGAAGAGAGAGGCGGAGTGAAAGTAGTTTTGAAACATAGTCACTGAGTGTTATTAGGTGAAAGTCATCATCTGACCTTTTACTCCTGATAGCTATAGTTCACTCCATCCACATTCAACACCATAACTAATCTATCGTCTCATCTTCACTCAGATTTTATTGTCTTATCTCAGACTTTACTCAGACTATTTGTCTCGTCTCAGACAGACTCTGTAAACCACTCGTGACACTTGTAAAGCTGAGATCCACAATAGGTGAAATCCTTAAGATTTCACTCCTCTACAGCACTATCTGCTATAGTACTATATTGACATTTTTTTAAACTCAAGCAATCAGAACATCAGTATATGTGATCGGAATGATAAAACGTCGTGCAATCTACATAAAGAAATAATTGTACACAATAATTTCAAGCAAGAGACAAGAACCAACAATTTCAAGCAAGAGACACGTACCAACAATTTCAGGCAAGAGACAAGGACCAACAAATTCAAGCAAGAGATACGAATCAATTATTTCAAGCAAGAGACATCAACCAACAATTTCAAGCCAGAGACATGAACCAACAATTTCAAGCAAGAGACACGAACTAACAATTTCAAGCAAGAGACACGAACTAACAAATTCAAGCTAGAGATACGAATCAATTATTTCAAGCAAGAGACACGAACGAACCATTTCAAGCCAGAGACATGAACCAACAATTTCAAGCAAGAGACACGAACTAACAATTTCAAGCAAGAGACACGAACTAACAATTTCAAGCTAGAGATACGAATCAATTATTTCAAGCAAGAGACACGAACGAACCATTTCAAGCCAGAGACACGAACTCACAATTTCAAGCAAGAAGCACGAACTAACAATTTCAAGCAAGAGACACTAACCAACAATTTCAAGCAAGAGACGCAAACCAACAATTTCAAGCAAGAGACACTAGCCAACAATTTCAAGCAAGAGACACGAACTAACAATTTCAAGCAAGAGACATGAACCAACAATTTCAAGCAAGAGACACGAACCAACAATTTTAAGCAAGAGACACGAACTAACAATTTCAAGCAAGAGACATGAACCAACAATTTCAAGCAAGAGACACTAACCAACAATTTCAGGCAAGAGACACGAACTAACAATTTCAAGCAAGAGACATGAACCAACAATTTTAAGCAAGAGACACTAACCAACAATTTCAAGCAAGAGACACGAACCAACAATTTCAAGCAAGAGACACTAACCAACAATTTCAAGCAAGAGACACGAACTAACAATTTCAAGCAAGAGACATGAACCAACAATTTAGAGCAAGAGACACTAACCAACAATTTCAAGCAAGAGTCACTAACCAACAATTTCAAGCAAGAGACACTAACCAACAATTTCAAGCAAGAGACACTAACCAACAATTTCAAGCAAGAGACACTAACCAACAATTTCAAGCAAGAGACACTAACCAACAATTTCAAGCAAGAGACACGAACCAACAATTTCAAGCAAGAGACACTAACGAATAATTTCAAGCAAGAGACACGAACTAATTTCAAGCAAAAACCAACAATTTCAAGCAAGAGACACTAACCAACAATTTCAAGCAAGAGACACTAACCAACAATTTCAAGCAAGAGACACTAACCAACAATTTCAAGCAAGAGACACTAACCAACAATTTCAAGCAAGAGACACTAACCAACAATTTCAAGCAAGAGACACGAACTAACAATTTCAAGCAAGAGACACGAACCAACAATTTCAAGCAAGAGACACGAACCAACAATTTCAAGCAAGAGACACGAACCAACAATTTCAAGCAAGAGACACGAACCAACAATTTCAAGCAAGAGACACTAACCAACAATTTCAAGCAAGAGACACGAACTAACAATTTCAAGCAAGAGACACCAACCAACAATTTCAAGCAAGAGACACGAACCAACTATTTTAAGCAATTAGCTAGTACACTTATTGTTATTGTAGTTAAGAGTCGACATCATTGCATTTAGGGCAAACCCATAGTTTCTCAGTCTCCCTCAGCAAATGTCGACGGGTATAATTACTGAATGTTCCTATAGCGCGCTGGTTGTATGCACTCCTAACACATCCTCTCATACGAGCAAACTTGCTATAATAGTTTTACGTTTGATGCCAAATTTCAGCTGCCTTAGACGTGTTGATTGATCTATTGCAGTGTTGTTTTCTAACAGGCGATCGTTAGTTGTCCTTATTATCTTTCCCTTATCCATGTATAACATCCTCACTTTGGGTTCTCTCGAGGTTAGTCTGTCAGCTCTCTCATTGCCGCGAACGGTTTGACAAGGGCAGTAGATATACACTAGTTCTTGACGAGGCCACTATGTACGTTCTCCATTAATGTTATAGCCATCCATTTTGAATTTTCTGAAGAATGCACCGAGAGTTCGATACAATAACTTCTCTGACTAATGTAGTTTCAGACAGCCACCTCAGGTATGCAGTAGCTACCTCTATCTCAGTTCTCATGCTGGAGGTTGTTGTCATGTGAGCTCGGCTCTGTTAAGGGACGGAACTGCCCTAACTTTAGGTAAAGGGGGGTAAAGGATTCCGTGACACGCCCATTGAGGTATATTGGTAAAATGATGTTAGGCCCATATTTTCTTGACCATAGGCACTCTATGGGTGATGTGGTCAGCATCATGCCGGCGGCCTTAACCTTCCCAGAGTTGCTCTGGTACCTACTTCATAAGGCTGGGTCGACCCCGGAGCCTTTTGCGGTCTAAAAATACCAACTCAACACGGGATCGAACCATGGACCACCGAGCTAGGAAGCCAGTGCACTAACCACTTCGCTTCCGCGGCTCCTAACTCTAGCCGAGGATCAAATCCTGATTTTTCATCATCCACACCAGACATATCAGTGTATGCTATGCCATTTTCATCTCCAGCATGATCATTTATCAGTTGATTAATTTATAGAGCTGCTTTTCCATTGCACCAATCGCTACGCTCCCTGCCACAAGTTATGATGACTTGCGGGTAGGTTGTCTGGTTCTCTCCCGTCTTACTCCACGATCCCTTTTGAATATTTTTTTTCAATTGTAGTCACCTGCCCAATTGTTACCTCTGCTTGCACCATCAATGAAACCCTTCTCTTTATTCTCGTTGCTATGATGTCAGTTATGTTCCCATGGAAGGAGTGTCTTTTGTCTGCAGGTACACACATATAGGGTTGTGCCTGGGCCGTCGGATGTCTAGATTTTGTCGACGTCAATCCAAGTATGTATCTCATTGTCTCAATGCGGGTAACTGTCGTACAGCCCAAGACTAGAAGCATTCCTTCATTTTGAATGCGTACCAGTCGTTCATATTGTAACCTTGACAATGTGAGTATTCCTAGGCCATACTCAATTACTGACATGACCAGCGGACTTATTCATTTAGAGGACCAACTTATTTCTTATTTAAAAATCTTCTTTACCACGTACCATGCCTGGTGGTGGTGTAAGCAATCATGTCGCTACACAACTTCCTATCTCAACTACTGTTGATCACTTCTGTTGATGACTTCTTTTCATGCCATGATGGCCAACTGTCTAGACTCTAGTATCTTCCCTCTTTGTCGTCATCTATCGCTCTTTTTTCTTCAATCTTTCATGTTGTCACAACACATTCCAGTTTTCTTCTTCACGTAACATACCAAAACAAAAAAAATTGCTTCCATCAAATGTAAATAAAAAGCTTCTTTTGCGCAACGGCTTCTTTCAGGACATTCTCACTGCTCTTTGTTTTAGCTGTCTATGTTATTATTCGCATATTTCTTTAAAACAACATCTTTGTGGCCTCCAGGGCTTTTTACTGCTCGATTACTCTTTGTCCATGACTCAGTTCCATATGTTAAGATTAACTCATATAACATTGAAGAGCTCTCTTACTTCCAGTGACAAATTACACTGACAAACAACATTTTTCTTTCTTATATAAGAATAAGTGTTCTTAGGTCAGTTTCTTGCGCTGATTTCAAATCTGAAATCCGTTTATCTCTATCACGTCGGGTTCTTAAGATATTTGTGAATAAATATATTTTTGGGAAACCGTTATTTGCTCCGTTTCATTTTTACTATATAACTTATTAAAAATTAATAAAATGCAAAATAATTCTCCTTTTTATACTGCTAAAAGATGCATGACATATGTTACGCTATTTTTCAAATAGTTACTGTATTTTGAAATAATTCTGAGCGAAATATGGCTTCTAGAAGTTGTAGAAATTCGGCTGATCTGTTCTGTTACGTGTGCGGATATTTTACTGATCGTGTTCACCAGAAAAACTTTACACCATTACTAAAGAAAGCATATGAACTTTATTTCGATTCGAAAGTTGATGATGCAAATAAATCTTGGAAGCCAAATGCAGTTTGTTCGACTTGTTCAAATACATTGGCAGGTTGGTTACGAAAATCGCCGAAGCATAAGTCGATGACTTTTGGAGTGCCAGTAATATGGCGTGAACCGACAAATCACGCTACTGATTGTTACTTCTGTTTGACATATATCCATGGTTTCACTTTTAAAATTAGAAAGTCTGTGGTTTATCCAAATATTGAATCGGTTTCGAAACCAGTGCCTCATGATCCAATCACGTGTCTGATCCCAGTTCCACCAGAACAATATCCGTTGGACGTGAATGAACCATCAGAAAGTGATAGTTTACCTGCTTTAGAAACTAATTCTGACTCGGATTATATACCGGTGAATGATGGTGTTCACTTAATTAACCATTCAGAACTTTCAGATCTAATACGTGATCTCGCTCTTACCAAAATTACAAGCGGAATTACTCGGTTCGCGACTCAAAGAATGGAATCTTTTAGCGCCCAATACTCCGATATCCAAATTTCGTCATAGACACAGAGAACTTGTTCAATACTTTGAGATGGATGATGACATTTGCTATTGCAAAGATGTAAACGGTCTAATGGTGCACCTCGGTCATGAGCACATAGTCAACGAATGTCGACTTTTCATCGACTCTTCCAAGACTAGTCTAAAAGCCGTGTTATTGCATAACGGAAATTTTATTTTCATCAATTCCAGTCGCCTACTCTGTTCATATGAAAGAAACTTATGACAATATGGCTATACTTTTGGCAAAAATAAAGTACAATGACTACCAATGGCGGATTTGTGGAGACCTAAAGGTCATTGCAATTCTCACGGACATGCAGACTAGGTATACTAAATTGTGATGCTTCCTATGTGAATGGGACAGCTGCAACAGACAGGAACATCATGCAAGAAAGGTGTGGCCTATCAGGGATCGTATGCAGCTCGGGCATAAAAATGTAAAACACGAGCCATTAGTTAACACAGACAGCATCATTTTTACCACAGTTACATATAAAGTTGGGGCTCATGAAGAATTTCGTAAAAGCGTTAGATAAAACGAGCAAAACTGTTACTTATCTTCGAGAAAAGTTTCCGCAAGTTAGCGATGCAAAGATAAAGGAAGGTATCTTTGTAGGACCTCAGGTTAGGAAAGTTATTGCAGACAAACAGTTCGAGAACTTGTTACATGGTAGTGAACTTCGCGCATGGATGGCATTCAAATCGATCGTCGATAACTTTATGGGAAATCACAAATCTGTCGACTATGTGCATATTGTTAAGCAGTGCATAGATGCATACAGATTTATGGGCTGTAACATGTCCCTCAAAATCCATTTGCTCGATTCGCATCTTGACTTTTTCCCTGACAACCTTGGCGAAGTCAGCGATGAACATGGAGAACGATTCCATCAAGATATCGCCTTAATGGAGTCACGTTATCAAGGACGGTGGAGTGTGACCATGTTTGCCGATTATTGTTGGATGCTTCATCGCAATGTACCACATGCCATTCACCGACGAAAGTCGACTGCAAAGAAATTCAAGCCTAGATAACTGTTATACTTCTTGTACGAATGATGTTGTAATACTATATGCGTTGTTAAAAAAACTTCAATTGCGTATTTCTAGAGATCCCGACCTGATAGAGAAAAACGGTTTGCAGATTTAAAAACAGCGCATTAAAATTGACCAGAAAAACATAGAAATGTTAGAGAAAGAAAAAAAAATTTTTTTTTTGTTAGACAGTGTTATTTATGAATACAAGAATAAACAGGCTGATCAAGTTGTACCCAATGTCATATACTCTTAATACATCTTTACCTCTTAACAGAAATTTCATTTTAAAAAAAGGCCACACGAGGAACAGTTGTGTGTTACGGCATTCCATTTAGAAAACCATTATCTTCATCAAAGACGTTGAATTAATATAGGCTCATCTTAAAAAACTAATGACACCGAAGAAACTAGGAGCAACAATAAAAACACGCGTCACGATCCCTTTGTAGCCTCTATTATATAATGGATGTTTGTCGTTTTTGTTTTCTTTTCTCAGAAATTTCTTTCTAAACAAACACTGCGAGTTTAAGGACAACTGTAATATGGAAATTAAGATTTTAGAGGAAAACAAGAAAGCGGTAAAGTGGAGGCGAAAATATGTGACTTTGTTAAAAAAAACAAATGTTCTTGGATTGAGGGGTGGACTAATCTGGTGGTAGGTGTCACCAATTTGTGAATGTTTTTGTTGCTGCCCTTGTTTCAATAGGACTGACTTGATATTTGAGTTAAAACATTCAGACAACAATGTGTGTACATTTGGATATGCGACCCAATATAACCAACGCACTACGTGTTTAGATTAAACGGGTTACGGCTCGAAAAAAAATTCCTTTTTAAAAAAAAAAATGAGTTGAAGATTCTGATTTTTTGTTGGACTTGACTTCATTTGATTTCTATGTATCACACAATGCAGTGAAAGCCCATCTTGCATTTTGTATTATTATTTCGATATCACTGTCTATTACTGCAATTTTGTCTACGGACTGATTGAAAAGTGTCACGAAATATGTTCGTTCTTTTTTTCTATTCTTCACTCTTCTCCGGTATTATTATTATACCACTCCTGTTACGGGCTAATTCTGCCAGTATTCGTTTTTTTTTCGCTTTCATCGTTCAATGTTTTCTTATCACATCTTGTCACACCTCTCACCCACCCCTCTCTCCTGGTTATTGTCTCCTTTGTTATCGGCAACATTTAGCGAAGGAGCAAACTTGCCACATTGACTTTTCGATTATCGAAACCTCCAGGCATAGTAAGAGTCTACTTGGAGCGACATTCTTATTGTTAACCCAAACTTTTTGTCTGGGACGGTACAAGAAACCATGTTGTCCATGATAAGGTGCTAGTTTGCAAACATGACGTGCCCAAATACACGGTCGATCTCACTGGGATGGAGGAGGATAGCAATCTTGGTAAAGATTAAGACATGGACAGTGATGTTATACTTCCGGCAGATGGACTTTGTTGTGATAAACAATTACACGAAAATAACATCTTGGAGGAGACTATAATGTTAGATCTGTGAAGCAGTGAGTTGTACTTACTTACTTACTTAGTCGTTCCCCTAATACCGTTAGGTGTAGAGGTTTGGAAGAGAGAGCGCCAGACTATCCTATCGGCTGTCTTCCTCCTGGCCTGGTTCCATTCTAGTCCTCGGTCCTTCAAAGATTGTATAATGTTGTCCTCCCAGCGGACTCTGTGGGTCTGGATCCCTGGCTCTTTGTTACCCATGCTTGTCGTGGTTGCTGATCTTCTCCCATTCCGCAGACATGCCCAAACCATCTTAGTTGGGACTGTTCTACTTGGGTCTGCAGGGGGTGGGATTTTAGGTCTTGACGTATCGTCTGGTTGCGGACCATGTCTCTTCTTGTTACTTCAACCAGCTTCCTCAGATACCTCATTTCTGAGGTTTGGATCTGGCTTTTGTGGGTTGTGGTCATTGCCCATGACTCGCATCCATATGTCAAGACTGGGACATAGGTGGAGCGGTATACAGCCATCTTCGTTTTCTTACCAACCTCTCTCTTGCTGAGGAATCCTCGATTTATGGCCTGAAAAAGTCTCCCAGCTGCTGCTTTTCGAGTGGCCAACTCTTCTTTGATGCCCCCCTTTCGGTCTATAATAGCTCCGAGGTATTGAAAGTGGTCGACCTGCTCCAGGACCTGTTCTCCCAGCTTAATCTGATATACTCTTTCTTCTCGTGATATCACCATGGATTTTGTTTTAGAGCTGCTTATGACCACCCCTCTCTTCTCCAGCTCTTCTTTCCAGACTTGCAGGTTGGATTGGAGATGTGCCTCTGATTTAGCAATCAGGACAACATCATCAGCAAATGCCAGCTCTGAAATACAGACCTGTCTTATCTTCCAGTACCCCACTGAATACTTTCTTGTTCTCTCCTTACATGCGTTGATGACATCGTCCATGAGAAGTATGAAAAGATAAGGTGACAGGATATCACCTTGTCTTACACCAGTGGTGGTCCTGAACTCTTCTGACTTATAGTTTGCTATCCTCACATAATTTCTGCAAGACTTGTAGAAGCTCTGTATAGCATGAATCAGAGGTGCTGGAATGTTCTTCCTTGCCAAACAGTCCCAAAGTTTGCTCCAGGGGACCCTGTCAAACGCCTTTTCCAGATCTATGAAACAAAGATGGATCTCACTCTTATACTGAAGGGCCTTTTCACTCAGCTGTCTGAGTGTGAAGATTAGGTCTTGAGTACTTCGGTTTGCTCGGAATCCGCACTGGACTTCATCCAATTGTGGCTCAGCTAGGCGTCGGAGTCTCTGCTCTAGGATTCTAGAGTAGATTTTACCAGGGACACTGAGAAGGGATATGCCTCTGTGGTTTCCACATTGTCGATTGTCACCCTTTTGAAAATCGGTGTTATGATGGCAATCGCCCAATCCTTTGGTATGGCCTTGTTGCACCACGCTGCCTGTAGGACACTTAAGAGTAATAGGTCGCCTGATGCTCCCATGTACTTAACCATTTCTGGTGTTATACCATCATGCCCTGCTGCTTTGCCCATCTTGATTTTCTCCAGTGCTGCCTTCAGTTCTTCCATCTTTATGTCATCTTCACCGCTATTGGTTTTCTCTTCTGTGTTAGTGGTTATCGTTTCTGATGCTTGACCTTGCTCACCATCAAGGAGTTCTGAGAAATATTCTTTCCATCTTTCCATTACTTCCTTCGGGGCAGTAAGCAATTTGCCGAGCTTGTCTTTTATAAATTTGAGAGGGCATAGTTTTTCCTTCCTCGTGTTCTGTAGGGTCTTATAGAACAATTTCTGGTTTTCTTGCGCATCTTTTTCTAGCTTTTCTCCAAATTCTTCCCAGGACTTCTGTTTTGCTGCTAGCACCTTGTTCTTTGCTTCTGTTCTGAGTGTCACATATTCTCTATATTTCTCTATTTGCCCTGGTGTGTTTTTAGCTCCTAAGATTTGTTTCCATGCCATTTTCTTCTCTCTTACAAGGTATTTTCTCTTTGACTTCCTCTGTCCACCAAGGTGTCCTCTTTCTCTTGTTCCCAAGTCGGACTTCACCACATGCTTCTGCAGCAGCTGTCTTTATGATGTCCTTGAATTTAAGCCAGAGGATTTCCAAATCACCAGGTTGTTCTTCTGTGTTTCTCACCGCTGTAGCAATAAGCCCCTGATATCTGGTCTTAATTTCTGGCTCTCTCAGCTTGTAGGTCTTTATGCTCATTCCTCCCTTTCGTTTACTTTGTTTCTTGCATGATGTTGGGCAGTTCCTAGGCTGTGCAACTCTTTCAGTTGTTCTTTTGATTGTACGCTGGTAGTGATCACTTCCACTCTCTTGCCCCCTCCAGACTCTAGCATCCCGGACATATTTGAATGAGCTCCTCTTAACAATGGCATAGTCGATCACTGACTTCTCGTTCTTTGTTGATTCACACCTAGTGTATGCATGTATGCACTTATGATTTGTAAACATGACAAATATCCACGGAAGTGGTAAGATCGTATATGGTAATAAAGTTTGAAAATCACTCATTTTCTTATGTTGTCATGTAGTAATGTTCTACAATAGAAGAGGATAGTGAGGGAATAGACCCATAACACAATAAGACACTTATCGGGAATTGGTTTGGCATTTGAGATGGTAAGATATTTATTACACATAAGGGAGGGAAACCCGAGGCCTGTAAACAGTAAATTAATATGAAACAAATATAAAGGTATGTTATCAGGCACTCGCAGGAAATAAAGAAGTAGAACACCAGACAACAGAAAAACAACAGACATGAGTGGCTTACCCAGGATTTGAACACTGGACCTTCCGTGTGACAACCCCGCCTAGCCATGCAAGCGAATCACACTATCCGCCCTGCCATCTACGCATCATCAAAAAATGATGTTTCAATGGCAGGTCAACAGTGCGAACCACAATACATGACACCAGATTTCCACCATGGGCAGTTCAGCCTATTAATGACGCAATCACTTCTGTTGTTTTCTATCAAGCAGTATAGGCCGAATCCAACAAGACAAGGACCTTAATACTGTGTCCAGTAAATGATAGTAGACTAGAACAGTGAGAACAGGATAGTGGGTAGGTAAGATAGACTTATCCGGATTGTATGTCTCCTCAAAGTGGCAACCTGGGTGCGTAGGCGGAATTTTTTTTGTTTATATGCCACAGCGTTGTAAGACTACTTCTCTGACTTCTAATTGCTTCAAGAAGAAATCATAGACAGCCAGGAACACGGAATATTAGGGCCCAAATACAGGACATGCCATAGGACTAGGCGTGAATTCTATCATTAGAAGAGAGTAGACACAAAGACATCACTTTGCGCTTTAAGTTCTAGGATTTTACTTCAAGTGTACACAGTTAGACACCTAACTCACACAAAAGAGACGGCATCTTAATCCATTTGCCCGACAGTATTCGGACGTTACTATGCAAAAAGTCTATGTTCGCCCGATAAAACTCGAGGTAAGTTGTAATGTGAACATTTTATCATTTTATATTTGCCCTTTGACATGTTGGATTTGCTTGTGGATGTACAGTGGCATATGAGGCTGGCAACTTAATCACTGCAAAAAACTGGACGCATGAACCACCACTGCATGAGCTAGTAACTGCTTCGTGCGGGTTTCCTCACACGGAACCAATATCCGAGGTGATCCCAGGCTCCATAGAGAGCAAGGAGTGAATGATGATATCACGGTGTACGTATTATATATATATATATATATATATATATATATATATATATATATATATATATATATATATATATATATATATATATATATATATATATATATATATATATATATATATATATATATATATATATAGCTACATATGGCTACATGTATTTATATGTAGCGGTTTGACATGAGCGCCTTCCTCCACGCTTCTACCAGCGAAAGTTACATTCCATCAAAAATTAAAACGAAGATTCGTAATTAAACTGACAGATCAGTTTTAGTTAGTTATTGCCGACTAAACAAAAACACACGAACAACTAAAACAGAATGTTAAACATATGACACATTTTGGTTTATTATTTTCTTATAAAAGATATACATTTCGCACTTTAACCTGGACGAATTGTGTCACAGCTGAATGAAGTCAAGCTTTTTGACTAAAAATTACTTGTTTTCTCGTCCGCTCCGGAGCATCTTTGCCATTAGTGCCCATGACATTCGCTTGTGTCGCCCTGCCCTAACACCAGCATTGCATGTCATCTACAAAATCGCGATCTACTGGTGCTTTCCTCCAATGTTTTGTTGCTGTATATCCTGACTGCGACACTAACTCTCTTGTGGTCATTTCATTCCATTACATTTCAACTTCACTGGATCTTTACAGTCAAAACTTATCATGACTTATGGTCAATGCACAACGAAAAAACAAAAAATGACAAAGCCTTCCTTCTCGTTTAATGGTTAAATTTAGCTTTCACGGTGCTGTTAGGAGCGTTTCCCGTCGTTTTCTAAAAGCTGACGGGGTCATTATTTATTACAAAGACTTTTCAGACACGGTTAGTATATAAAGGATATACGTCGAAGCTCCTTCTGAAGCGTGAAACAATGACCCAGCAAAGACGAGACAAAACTAAATACAATGATGTAAATTATGATAACAATAAAAATAAAAAAATTTTGCTCCGTTTTGGAGAGTCGCGTCCCGTTCAACCTAGTCGGTTATATTAGGGCGCATGTCCAAAATATGAAAGACCTATGATAACAATGGTAAGCACTACCAATGCCTGTTATTACTAAAAGAAAAAAAAAAAAGAAAGAAAATAAAAATAAACAACGAGGAAAATAAATTTGATGAAAATCTGTCTTTCCTTGCTTAAACGACATTCTTCTTTCTTCTTTGATCCTTAGCCGCCGACCGTCAAAGCAGTCAGTGGCCATCACGCCTGGTGGCGTCTTGTAGGGCGGGAACAAACTGCTTCCACTTTGCTCGGTCAGCAGTCATCCTTAGGGCAGTGCTCTAGCTCTGATTCACTCTTTGCATCTCAGCCTCCACAGTTCTTCGCCAAGTTATTTTTGATCAGCTTCTCTTTCGTTTTCCTTCCGGGGTCCATAGGATAGCTGTTATTGTGATGGCATCGGGGTCTTTTCTGAGGACATGGCCAACCCAACTCTAGCGTCTGCCAGTTATGATGGTGTGCATGTTCTCTTGGTTGCTCCGAGTAAGCAGTTCTTGGTTGGTGATAGTATTCGGCCAAAAGATTCGGAGAATTTTTCTTAGGCAGATTGTGTGGAAAGAGGACAATTTCGACATTTCATTCTCTGTTACTCTTCAACATTCCGCACCATAGAGAAGCATAGAAAATAAACAGATCTCATATAATCTTAATTTTGTGTTGTACTGAGAGGACTTCCAGATTTTGTTTAGACTAACTTTTTGCTTGCTCCGCCGTCTGGTGTTACTATTGTAACCGGAATGATGACGACATTAGTAGTTAGCAATTATCCTCTAAGTTATTTTAGTACACAAGTTATTACAGAAATTGATGACGTAATTATCACATAGCCTCTTATTGACATTTTTAATAAAGCCTTCTAGACAGTTACAGGAAATAATACGAGACCTGAAATCTCTAAACATAATTAAATATACTCTCGAATAAAATGTTATACCATTTGCTATCATAGTAACTTGTATAGTAACTGTGACGTAAATATGACATAGACATAACTAGTGGACTATCCATCTTAACTAGCGGCTTAGCCAATGAAACAGATTATCCCAAAGGATTTCCGGTAGATTGACAAACACAATAACTTCCCCCAACAGTCTTAGAAACCAGTTTTAGATGTATGGACCGCCCAAACCCATAGCAGGGCAGTTCTCACCAAGATTTTTATAACTTCATGTAGACTCAAACAGATGAGAATAATGGCTGACCCGACCCCTGGCCCTATGCCAGCCTGTCAGCTTCTTCTTCTTCCGTCCTTAGCCACCGACCGTCAAAGCAGTCAGTGGCCATTACGCCTAGTGGCGTCTTAGGGCAACAGCAGATAGGTTTTCGTGAAAAGGTGTCTTTTATTCTCTAACGAGTAATCAACAGAGATATTTTCAAGGTTTTAATTACAGGACTTATTTTGGTAGTCAGTAGGACCTATTCCTCAGGTAGGTAAAAATCTCGATTAGTAATTCGATTTCGATACATAGTAGACAAGTGTATAATGTCCATTTGTTCAGAAAATTAGGGACCTCAAATTGATGAGACATTTCATACTGAAGAATTTATGCTACAGAAAAGAATTGGTTTACGGAAAAAGAAGAAAAAACGGATTTTAATGTATCTATTGAATTAGCCATTTGATGTCAAGAGTAAATAGTAACAAAAAAATGGCGTCGCATTGAACTACAGTTGTATATTTGGAGGAATCTAAATAAAAGTTCCATTGATATTTATTCTACAGACTTTACAGGTACTTCACTACAAATAGAATTGTTAATTTGAATTACTTAAAATTCAGTGATCAAGAGACTATATGAGTACTGCCATAACTACTACGCGATCTACTTCCAATTTAAAATCTAAACCGAACCTGGAACCCGTACAAATGACTCAACTAAAATAACATCTCTGGAGACAATCCAGTAAACACAAAACTTGATATTCTACCTACGTTAGAACAACGTCGGAAATTCTTCTATTCTGTCCTTTATTCTTTCAACGGAGAATAGCTCATAAATTACTGGGCACAAATATACATTGGCACAACACCAGCTTCTTAGTTGGTGTGTCAATGTAACGCGCAACTCTTGCTTATACAAATACACCTATCATTCTGTTCCGATCTTCTCAAATAATTTCCGACGGAAAATATACAACAGCAAGAGAGAAGATAAATAAAACCGAACCAGAACCAGTTTTCCAAATACTATCTGTGTGATTACGGGCACACTATTGAATCCTAGGCATGTGAAGGTGTCTGTCTGTTCCAGTTTATGATTCCTTACTGTTATGGGCTCAGGGTTGCCCACATTGAGGTGTCATGACCTCTGTCTTCTTTAGATTGATGTTCAGATCCACCTGCCGGGTCTGTCCGTTTTTTCCTGGATGTCTTGATGAGAATGTGCGAGTAGCAATGTCAACTGCTTATTCCAGATCTTCCAATGTAGAAAACGTAGTCCATCTTATTCCTCTTGGACTGCCCTCTGTTGTCTGACGCATCACCTATTCTATCACTGTTAAAAATAAAGTGGTTGATAAGGGGCATCCCTGTCGTACTCCTGTCTTCACCTCAAAAGATAGGTTGCTCTGCCCAACGCTACATGTAAAGTTGGCATAGAGGCTTTTTATGATGGACCCTATGCAGCTTGGAATTCCATAAGCCCTCAGTATTTTCCATAGACTGCCCCTGTATATTGTCAAAAGCCTTTTCAAAATCAACGAAATTAATGTACAGCTGTCTCTGCCAATCTGAGCACGGCTCTATAATGTTCATGAGGGTAAATTTATGATCTGCACATCCTCTGTACTTTCTAAATCCTGCCAGTTCTTTCCTCAGTATGTGGTCTACTGCTTTTGAAATTCTCTGTATAATTATCCTGCCTAGTATTGTACTGGCAACTGAGAGAAGAGTGATTCCTCTCATATTCTTGCAGTCTGCTAAGTCGCCCCATTTAAGTTATCGTGGTCAGGAGCTTTTCCATTCTTTAACCCTTTGATTGCTGTGATGATTTATTCCTGTCGTGGAATGTTTGTATTAACATCTAAATCATTTTCAGCATCAGGAACATTCAATTGTGTCTCTGCTGGTTCCTTGTTCAGAGGTTCTCTGAAATGCTCTGCACATCTTGTTTCCTGTCCCTTTGCTGTGGTGATGAGATTTCCTTGCTTATCTCTTACTAATATAATATTGTTGCACCTCGTTTTCCGCTGATGGTTTTAGTTATTTCATATGCTGTACTTTGTTCATTTCTCAGTGCTGCCTCTTCTGCCTGTCTTGCAAGATCGTCTAGGAATTTCCTTTTGTTAGTTCGGGTTTGGCGTTTAATTTCCTTGTCCAGCTGACTGTACTGTTCGCTATATAATTGCTTTAACCTGGGGGACTTTGCTTCTGTTTTCTTTCTTTTCATTTCCTTTCTCATCGCTATGGTTTTAAGGTTTCTGGTGTTATCCAATCTGGCCTCTTCCTTTCATGGAATCCCAAGAATGATTTGCTGCTTTCCTTATATATTGTTGAAATGGTGTTGAATTTATTTCTGTTCTATATCATCAGTCAATGTCTTTTCCTGGCGTTTGACAATTTGATATCGTTTCTTTATATCAGCCACAAAAGCTTTTATGGTAAGGGGGTCCTTCAATTTGCTGATATCAAACCTTTTCTGTGCAGTTACAATTGATACAGCAGTTCTGAGTTTCACCTTCAGTTTTGCTACTTCTAAGTGGTGATCACTTCCCACACTGGTGCGACGACAACAGCACCACAGCTCAACATTGTAATATGAAGTTGTCCTTTATGTTTTAAAATTAAAAGAAGCTGTTGAATGTATGTTATGCAAAAGCCATTTCCCAGTGGATTCTTGTGATGTATAAAGTGGCATTTATGCACATAAAGCTGACAGGAAGACATCTTAATCTGTATTTATGTCAAAGCTTTTGCTCAAAATACCAAAGTGATGACGTTAAAATAATCTTGTCGTCATCATCGCTACACGTCAGCTCACTAAGCTATCCTGTCCTGTGCTATCCTGTCCTGTGCTATCCTGTCCTGTGCTATCCTGTCCTGTGCTATCCTGTCCTGTGCTATCCGTCCAAGGTCTTTCCACGTTTTACTTATCTTTTCTAGTTACCTTCTTTATGTATGTGTGTGTGTGTGTTTTTGTGTGTGTGTGTCTTCCGCTACTTCTCTTACCACGCATATTTAAAACAAAAACCGTCTTACAATGCAGGTGTCTTCAATCTGTGTCCTATCCAACCACAATGTCTTTATTTGTTTAAAATCTCGTCAGTCAGTCTGACAAACAACAAATCTGCCTGGCGTAAACTGTTCATGAAAGAGTATGATAGTTAGACAAGAATTTCGATACTTTCGGTAATCTTTTCCAGAAATACATCTGAGATTAGGTTTTTGCTCACGGATAATAATTTCCTGATAATGAGATTACTGAGGATTAAAGAGAACTCAACTGCTCCTAACTTGCAGAAGATCGAAGTAAATAAAACAAGGTTTATTTCTCCGCCATTATCTTTAGAACTAAAGACAACAGAATTAGATCAATAGCTCGATATTAAAAAAAATAGCCTTTATCCGACTTGTTACACCAAGGCAAACAAAGAGGTGACGTGGTGACACCAATTATACAACTGTAATTCTTATTTCATATTTTACAACTATAAAATTTAGATATATATTCAAGTAAAATTAGAGTGTTAACAATGAGCAAAGGTCGGGAAAAGGTAATCAAATTTAATACAATTTTATGCAGGTTAATACAAGTATATCTACTCAAATTTAGAATCAACATTTATAGTATTATTTTTTCGTCATTTACAGGGGTTTTATATTTTTTTCATAAATTTTTATTGATTGAAGTTGGATTTCAGTCTTTTAAGACGTACATATAATAGCTGGTCTCGATGGTACTTATATACACCGGGTTCGTTGTCTGTTTATCGTCACAGGTAAATAGCCTGGTTCAGATAATTTGTGTTATGACTTTTCTCTCACAGCACTAGTTATGTTATCTTTGCATCGTGTGTGGTTTATTTATTATCCAACCTTGCTCCGCACAAAAGAAGGATCCGGTTAGGCACATGATCCAATGATGTTCACAACACAGGATTATTTAATACTCGTAGCATGTATTTGACTACCTGATGCTTTGGAATATACAAACATTGCAGCGTCCGTTAACTGTCCATATATGTAAAGATCTATAACAGCCCGCGACTCAGTGGGCTTCTCTCTTCAGCTTGACTGGAAACAACAATTTGGACTGCCCCACTCTGATATGGTCAAACGCGTTTATTTAGTATCTGCATTTGAGGATAAAAATGAGTCTTCTTAAAACGAAAAGCAAGCCAATATTTACACACTGTTTGCGCATTCTCCTGTACTGTCAGTCAGTCGGGTTAAGTGCTATTAACACTCCGCTAAGCGATGAGTCGAAAAAGTAAAACAGTTCTCGAGACTGTCAAATTGTTAGGCGATCATTATACAATGATACAGGTGAACATGTAATAGTAATGTCATTAATGGAGGCATATCATTTACACTTACAAAGAAGAAAAATAATAAGCAGAAGGAAAATATAATAAACATTATCATTCGCCTGAAATTTAAAAAAAATGCATCTATACACAGATATACACATGAGTAAAATACATACCCTCACCGGCTTTGATGCGCCAGTCTGCAATGCTGAATTTCTGGTCAGTTTCCTGTCAGAGTTTTGGTTTTAATTATAGTATTAAAATTACGATTCGCATAAAATTTTATATCAGCTTTAACATTTTACTTCTTATTCTAGGAGAAATACTAACATTGAGATTTTTTTTTCGAACTAAAAGTATTCCAATATTAGCTCTTGGCCTATTCCTAGATACTGAAGTTTTTTTCCAACTCTTGAGGAAACTATTAGAGCTGATCGCTGACTCTGATATTCAATCTGGGAATAAGAGATGCAAAGTGAAATTATCTCGGCTAGCTAATTCATTTCTTCCATTAGTTTTCCTCCCAGGGGCCCACCCTTGTACAACCTAAGGAGAGTTTCCAGCAGAATCTGTTCCACTCGGTAATTTAGCAGGCGATAAAATTCATTTTGCATCATCTTATTAGGTAGATATGTCAACGATTTCCCAGACATCCCGCCGCCATTTTACTGGCATTAATGACTATGACCCCTGACGTAGGGGTGCTAGTCACTTAATAGGCGATCTTTCCTCGCGGAAAACTGAGAAAATGTCTATTTTCCAGGTCCAGTAGTGACCGAGCAGCAGCTGTGAGATTTATATAAAGTGTGTCTAGCATGCTCTAGTAGCATAATTTAAGGAGGGATTTCGTTGAGAAATCAAACAGAAATTCAGCCCCATTTTGATTTTCTGAGATTGTAATAACTAGATCATTGAGAGAGTGACAATCTTTAAAATTTAAGATTAGCATTGACAGAAGTATGGGTGTATCAATTACGCCCAGAAGTAGATGATAGTGGGCGCAATTAACCTGCGAGAAAGTTTTAGAGGAAAAAAAAAACTAAAAAAAGGAAAGAATGCAAGAATGTTGAGAGTAGATTGAATGACTGGGGAAAAACACGAATTCATATCGCCTGACAGACCAGCACGAACACTCGAGCGTCCTCATTTCCTTCCTTCCTATCATTATCAAGTGGTAATCTTCAGACTCCGCACGGGCCACAACAGATTGGGATATCTATTCAACAAGTTAAAGATAGGAAACTACCGATGTGGCACATGTGAAATGTCTGCTGAACATCTGCTTCAAAGATGCCCACCATATGTAGAACCGACAAAACGCACATGGCCGTCACAAGAACCAGTCGTGGAAAAGCTCAACCGAGATTCAAATAGCCTCAAGCTGACTACTGCTTTCTTTGAAAATATTCAAGTAGACGTCTGAGCGTGTACGAAGAAGAAGAAGAATATCTCTTTATGCTCGTCCACATCATGCTGTTCTTCTTTGTCGTTTCCTCATTCACTGTGTTTTTTCGTTTTTTTTCTGTTTCTTCGTTCGTCGGCTGGTGTGGCAGAGATTTATGATTAATAAATTTCTATATTTTTTCTTTATTCTACACTTGTCTTTTACCTTCTTTCGCTCTTTTACCTTTCATCGCATACGCTCGATTGTTAACGAATACTCCCCCATTCAAACCTTTGTCTTTTCCTTTCTTATTTAGCAACGCAATTTAATGCTGTTAAGCTAAGTTCTTTGATGAAATCGAATTGTGTTAATTCGTTATCGGCAGAGATAAGAAGTAAGACTATCGTCTATTATTTTTCTCTGATCTGTTCGCCTATAGTTAATTATTCTCGGTGAAAGATTTGAGATAAAGGACATTGATCGCTGGGAACGGCCATATGAAGCAGAACGTGTAAAACGCACACTGTGAGTTTTATTTCCGATGTCTGATCAGATCGAGAGAATTTACTGTATATGTTAAGCCCGGTTTCGGTTTCTGCGTGAGAAATCCCTCTGATTCGTAGAATGAGTAAGGCAATATGTAAATCTGGACGTAGGTGCTAACATCTGGTAAATGAGTCTATTCGGGTTATAGACGTAACCTTCCTTTGATTTCAGAGAGATATATACTCCAGAATTCTAACTTAATTCATCCAGTACCGCCAGAATGACTAGAACCATCTAGCTTTCGATTCCTAAGATCTCTGTTAATAGAAGTATCATTTAGTTGGTCGATTGGAGATGGTTTTACTTCTGCGCTAGTGGTAAATATATATATATCTAGTAGTGTTGAGTGATTTAAGTGGTAGATCGCCTATTTTCATTTTCACTAGTTTATTTCCGTGCAGAGTGATTAAATGATAAGTCAGTTAATTTCTCTAGTTTATTGTGTTACAGTGGATAGCAAAATAAATTATAATTTCTATCTAAAACTCATTCAGCTATAAATAAATTTAATTAAATTGCTAGTAACCAGTCGGTGAATATTTTAACTAAGTAAATGCACTGATTCAACATTGAGTATTGACGAGATACGTATGTATTTCTAATTCATGATGATTGTTTTTTTAATGACTAGAATTTATTTCACGGAAGTTTTAAACGATGAGACAAGCTCTAAGCTTATAGTTTCTGATTTAAGTAAAATAACCGAAGTGATATTATATTCTTCGCGAGGTTAGGATAGGATGTGTGTATAATATTATGATTTAGTATTCTATATGTTTCTTTTTCTTATACAGCGTCTGGGTCAAGCCCAAAATCTACCAGCGGTTTTTATTTGAGTATGTGAGAATAACCTAGAAGAAACATTTTTGTAATTTAAATAAGTGAGTTTCCAAGTTTCAACCTGTCTGGCATTGTGTTTGCATCCAGAAAGAGACAGAGTACTCATCTCATGAACTTTAATACTAAATGCAATAACTGGGCCTATCGAGCCAGATTATAACTCTTCCCAACAATCTCATTGTATATTCAGCCCCTGTGGCGAGAGAAATTACAAACAGTAACATTTCCGACGTTGAAGTTTTTACTAATTGTGCATTATTTTTATTATTTTTTTTTTTTTTTTTTTTCTTTGTGAAAGAAATTTTCCTTTTTTTTTTTCCTTTCGCGCTTCATTTATTATTCAGAGTTTGAGGCTTCAATTGGAGAAGTTAATTGTCATATCCATTTTCTAAGTGAGTGGAAACCTGTGATTCTGACAAGAATTTTACATTTATTCCCTAAGAAGATTTACCAACATTGACAGTGTTTTTCTGAACAATATAGTTTAAAATTTTTTTTTTGGAATACATTAAACTAGGATTGGAAACCTCGTCGCAATTCTGACACTGTGAGCCCGTTTAAAATTTCTTACCTAAACTGATTCAAGCAACATTAACAGTGATCTGAAAATATAGTTATAAAGTGAACGCTCCCCGGAACATTGGAAGAAACCTGTATCTGCAGAGCTGGGATTCTCTTTATCAAAAAGAATACAGATTCACTGTAGAGGTGTGTCCTGAAGTTTGCGCCAGAAGGCGAAAAACATCACGTTTGTAGGTAAGAAAGTACGTCAGGGGCCCCTGTGAATGAACAGAGAGAAAGCAGAACGAGTGATTCTTTCATTTTTTTTATTCATGCACCCACTTTGAAATTTCTTTATGCAATTTTTGTTGCTAAATGCTGATTTCCTCTTAGGATAGATTAATATATCAACTCTGTTCTTAACTATAGAGGGAAATCTTAGACCATAGCGTATAAATCTGTGACTCTTTGGGGCTATAACTTTTCTTCTAACAGGATCGTGGGCTAAACAGAGGGGGAAAAGATTACACCTATGAGTCTATTATTCTTTTAGTAATTCTTTGACCTATGTGAAATGATATGTGCTTGATATTCTAATTTATTGTTGTGTTGAGTTTTCTTATGATAAATAAAATTTACATAAACTTATTCAAGTGTGTCGGTCAGCTCGTCCCAAAATATCTATATTCCATTGTTATAGTTTTCACGTCTGTGCGTCTAACTATCGTCACTTATGTGTGTGTATGTGAGTGGTATATATATATTAAAAAAAAATATATACGTCTTCTAATAGACTGTCTGACACATCTAGTTCTGTTGTAGAGATAGGCTGAAAGAGAAGATCCTCGATTTCAGGGACAGATTCTAATTAGTTTTCCACCATCTCACTCGTGAAAATCTATTTTCTTTATATTACCTCTCACTGAGCTATCACCTGTTCTAATCTATTTAGAAGGGACCAATCTATGTCTTAATTCCCCTATCAAAAATCTACGACAGCTGGTATAAACATTTATAACACATAAGGAAGGGAAACCCGAGGCCTGTAAACAGTAAATAAATATTAGACAAACATAAAGGTATGTTTTCAGGCACGTAAGAAATAAAGAAGTAGAACACTAGACAACAGAAAAACAACAGACGTGAGTGGCTTACCTAGGACTCGAACCGAGGACCTTCCGTGCGACAATCCCGCCTAGCTATGCAAGCGAATCACACTATCCTCCCTGCCATCTAGGCATCATTAAAAAAATGATGCTTCGATGACGGGTCATTAGTGCGAACCGCAAGACATAACACCGGAAATTTACCATGGGCAGTCCAGCCTATTAATGACGCAATCACTTCTGTTGTTCCCCTATTATACAGTATAGGTCAGTCCACACAAGACAGAGACCTTAATACTGTTTATGGTAAATGATAGTAGACTAAGAACAGTAAGTACAGGACAGAGGGTAGGTTTTTGGTATTGTATAAACATTTATAACACATAAGGAAGGGAAACCCGAGGCCTGTCAACAGTCGGCGTCGGCTGGTAGAGTGATTACAACGCTCTCTTCTCGATGCAAATTCACCGTGTTCGAAACTAGATGACGTCACGCTACTGTATACCAAGCTATAAATGGGTGTATGACTCTGCTCTTGATTTAGGAAAGGCTGAGGCAGCGTGGACGGGAAGTGATCACACCTTCTCATAAAGCTGAGATCTAGTAATAGGTGAAACCTCTGACACTTCACTCCGCTACTGCATTATCTGCTGTCGGACAACATTTTTGTTTTCGTCTTCTTCTTTGTCTCCATTTGCACATATACCAAAACATTTTAGTTTGCCACCTAAAGGAGGTTCCTACGTCATGTCTGTTTTCCTAGTGGAAGAATTCTAATTCGACAGTGGGTCTTTGCTGTCAAAGCGCTATCCACGTTCATTGCTCTCATATGCAGCGTCACAGCACTTTCGTTAACACAAACACCCACGGCCGCTTCCTCAAACCAGGACCTGCACGTCTCTTTATTTGCTTGGCTCTTTAGAAATTTTTTTTTTTTTTTACACCCCAGTTAACAAAATCAACCAAAATGTTTCATTTCTTGTGCTTTTTTTTTCTTTATTCTATTTGTAGTTTTTTACATGCTCAAACGAGTTTCATTTTTGGTTGAAAAAAAAAAGCTATTCGTTTTTTGACAAAAATATCTATAAATAAAATAATGTATGTATGTATCATGTATGTCTGTATGTATGTAGATATGTATGTATGTATGTGGTAACAGCCCTCATTAACGCTGTATGAATTTATGTAAATTTACTTTATGTAAATTCTAATGGTTCTCCTATATGCCATGTTGTATTTTATTATATAATGTCAGTACATATCAATGTATTTTCTGGAGAATAAAGATTCCGATATATATGTAAGAAAACATAAATGCATGTAAGCATATGTGTATGTATATGCGTATATTTGCACGTATGCATAATTGCACGTTTATTAAATGGAAACTCATACGACAAAAGAGGACAGGGAATGAACAATTAAACAAGTACAAGAACCATAATGAGAAAGAAAATAGACGTGGAAAACCCCTAAAACTGGGATATCTCACGTAAGATAGTTTTCACAGAAGAAAGTTAATTAGTCTGCGCTTTATGTAACAAAAAAGAAGGGAAAAGTAGAATACTGTACATAAATTCAAAGTTTAATTCTAGAACTGTCTTAACTCGGTCCGAATCATCTTCTGTAGAAAACCACTCGCAACTATCCTTCACGTACGGGCTCGTGAGCTGGTCTCACTAGGTTCTCTCGCTTTGCTGTGCGCATGGCTGCTCGCGCAATAGGTTCACGTATCCTTCTTTGATTGGTCTACAGTGGCATGACCATATTAAACATTTCGTTTTTTTTTTCACCTCATGTGTAAGGAAAATTTAAATATTTCACCCGGCTTGTTGCACAAGGAAAACTTGAAAACAAGCGACAGACATTGATCGGAAACCACAATTTGAATTATTATTATTAATGTAGAGTTTATGCAGATATGGTCGAAAAATACTATAAATCGAAGTATTAGATTTTCATCGATTATATCGTTGGTCTAAGAAACTTACTGATATTTAAAAAAAACAAAAACAACTTAATTTGAGCAGGATCTCATGTAATAATATCCTAATATTAAGCAGGCATGAAAATAAAAAGCAGAAATAAAAAAATAAAAAACACTTGTGTACTTTATAAATGAGTAGTCTTTAGAAGTTTAACTGTGTTACTTTATTGACTGTTAATTGGGCCAACTACCTGACGTAGGTAAATACCAGATCGTTAGTATTCACTTAGCAATGTTATAAAAGAAACTGCTGGTTCTTGATCTTTAGTCTTTATGATAGTAGACTTAACATGGAACTTCTTAAAGTAAAGAACAATTGATGTACAAGGTGCCATCTGTCTTTCTGTGAAATACTACTTTGATAATAATGTCGATGAAAGTTTTGCCTGGTGAAAGTTAGCATCGCTGGAGATTCTGGTGAGTAAAATAAAAAAAGCATGCTTATCATTGCCACATCATCATCGTCATTATCATCATCACCATTTTCCCTTTATTGCTCCTTATTGGACATGGAGCCACTAATACAACGCGTCAACATGAGCCACTACTACAACATGTCAACAAGAGCCACTACTACAATGTGTCAACAGGAGCCACTACTACAACATGTCAACAGGAGCCACTACTACAACGTGTCAACAGGAGCCACTACTACAACGTGTCAACAGGAGCCACTACTACAACATGTCAACAGGAGCCACTACTACAACGTGTCAACAGGAGCCACCACTACAACGTGTCAACTGGAGCCACTACTACAACGTGTCAACAGGAGCCACTACTACAACGTGTCAACTGTAGCCACTACTACAACGTGTCAACAGGAGCCACTACTACAACGGGTCAACAGGAGCCACTACTACAACATGTCAACAGGAGCCACTACTACAACGTGTCAACAGGAACCACTACTACAACGTGTCAACAGGAGCCACTACTACAACGTGTCAACAGGAGCCACTACCACAACGTGTCAACAGGAGCCACTACTACCACGTGTCAACAGGAGCCACTACTACAATGTGTCAACAGAAGCCACTACTACAATGTGTCAACAGAAGCCACTACTACAACGTGTCAACAGGAGCCACTACTACAAAGTGTCAACAGGAGCCACTACTACAACAGGTCAACAGGAGCCACTACTACAACAGGTCAACAGGAGCCACTACTACATGTCAACAGGAGCCACTACTACAACGTGTCAACAGGAGCCACTACTACAACGTGTCAACAGGAGCCACCACTGCAACATGTCAACAGAAAGCCACCACTACAACGTGTCACCAGAAAACCACCACTACAACGTGTCACCAGAAAACCACCACTACAACGTGTCACCAGAAAGCCACCACTACAACGTGTCACCAGAAAGCCACCACTACAACGTGTCACCAGAAAGCCACCACTACAACGTGTCACCAGAAAGCCACCACTACAACGTGTCACCAGAAAGCCACCACTACAACGTGTCACCAGAAAGCCACCACTACAACGTGTCACCAGAAAGCCACCACTACAACGTGTCACCAGAAAGCCACCACTACAACGTGTCACCAGAAAGCCACCACTACAACGTGTCAACAGAAAACCGCAGCCCAAGCGTTCATGTTCTCTTGCAGCAGTAGTGTCTTTACCTATTTATTTACGAGATGAGGTTGCCAATCCAATGCAACCTCATGGTTGAAATGAAGAACAGCAGGACGTGTATTCAATACGGCCTTAAAAAAATCCCGAACCTAACCTTAAAGTCTAACCTTAATTCTAACGACGTAACTGGCTCATTAGAATGGCATCGTTAAGAAAGTCCAACATGTCAGCCAGACCTATAGTACACATCTACGCTGTTCGAAGCTTTTTCATATAACCAAATTTTTATTTTATTGTCATATGCACGCTTATAAGTTAAAATCTCTGACGCTGGTGCGTAACTTTCATGGAACAGGAATAGAACTCACAAGTTCAGATTTGCGCATTTTTTCGATATAACGGCTTAATTGTAAATTTTTTGTTTGTGTTCAATATATCTAATAATTATAGATAGTAAATAAATGTTGTTATCTGTCGTAAATTTATTTTGAGAGAAAAGAGTCTTAGAAATAGTGGTCCCGTTTAGAGTGAAGAATGACGGTGAAGGCTCTGTGGTGATAATAAAGGTTGGAAAGTAAATAGTTGCTTCACAGAGTGCTGGGGAGAGTAAGGACAGACTCTTTTACGACAATCTGTTCCTCTCAATCTACTCCTTAAACTCTCCTGGCTAAACAATTATTGCCAGTTTCCAAACACACATGCGCTCACACCAATTTGGTGCTTCAAACACACGGACGCTACGTGAATACCAACTATGTTAAACAAATATGGGTAATTTGGGCTTGGGCCTTCCAACACAGTACTAACAGTTTTATTATGTTTATTTATCATTTAAATCAGTCACAACATGTATCATTTGTTACAGGGAAAAAATCATAGGTACAGAAATACAAGTAACAAGGTGGGGGGAGGGGGGTATGAAGATTGGTATCTAATATGCACTTCCCGCTTGTAATAGACAAAGATAAACCCAGTCCAAAGATAGGTAGTTATTAGATAATGTAACCCAACAGTAAATTTAATTACTCTGAAAAAAGAGGAGTTACAGTACTAGGTATGGGTGGTAGAAAAAGTCCTGTTATTCTCAATTGTTTTCCCTTTTACTATGCAAAGGTAAGGGGGTGGGGAATAAACAGAGTTATAACATCCCACTTAAAAGGAACAATACAGGGAATGCAGTAAAAGTATTTACCAGGTAGGCAAGTTAAAAATGGTTGCAAAATAAATCTCCTGTCATTCATGCACGCTCGTGATGGCCAACACTCATACGCTCACGCACACTTACCGATCGTAGAATCTGGCACTCCATAGAAAATACAAAAACATCAATTAAACACTCGACGTAGGTAATGTCTTTTCTTCTGTGTCTAGCCCCAGATTATCAGGTTTATGCGTTAGTACAGTCCCGAAATCGCTGGAAGGTGAAGCCTAATGTACTTTGTTTTTGTGATGTTAAAAGGAAGGTTCTATGGGATGGCACAGTCTTAGATACAGGTGGTGAATATGGCGTGGTCTCATTGGTTTCGCCGCTGATGGTAATACTTCTTAATGCGTGAAGATAACAACTGACCGTTGAGGTATGGTTTACTTCTAGGGTTTTAAAATCCAGTGAAGAAAATATGCACAGTCAGTGTTCGGAAGATTTTCTATTTTCTTTCGCAGTAGAGCAATAAGATAATATAAATAGATCTGACAATGTTCTTCTGCAGTTTAATCTTAATTTAATTGATGCTGTGTTAGATTGTTCCTTGGGGTTGCTTTCTTTCTTGCAAAAAATTTAGATAGCGGAATCCCAACAGAGGATCGCCACAAAGATTAAAATTTAAACAGTCTCATCACATTCTGGAGGGTTTTAAGAACCGAGTCTGGAGGACTCTAATACAATGTTTTTGCTGGGACGCAAAGGTTATGATCACCCTATATGAAAGATAGAAAACATGTAATTATACCGAAAAATCAAATAACATTCTAAAGCGCGATAAATTTACCGTTAAGACTATTATATACACTCGCGTATTTAATTATATATATTAAGAAAACACTACGCGAGTCTAATGGTTAAACACCCATCTATATATAGAACTTAACTTAATTAATTAATTATAGATTCCTTCGCGACTTTTAAAAGTTAATTTAATCGTTTTAAGCATCTATTATCTTTGGAAATACTATAATAGATATATCATTAAATTTTCAACTGGAAACTATTGAGATAGGTTTAATTTAATAGATTTAAATCAACACAAAATCCAGTGAACTAAAAATGAATGAACTTGACCACTGAAATCTAGAAACTAATATATATTATACCGTTTAGCACAGAATAGAATTCACTGCAAATATAGCCCAAAATCCAGGGGAAATCTAACAAGATTTTACTATAGCTAGTGCTTCTGTAAATCTCTGGCAAACGAGTGATAAAATGGCATTCTTCAGGGTCTGTATATATATGGAATGGAATGAAAGATTGGGGGGACATGTGAAAATTTCAAACCTTTTCAGAACTCAGGTAAAAATCGAGATTCTAGCCGCCCGCTCCTCGTCCGATTATTCAACTCCTGACCGCTCGGGTTTCCCGTTCGTTCCGTCTTTCTAGCGGTTCTCTGGTTGACACAGAGATGTGAAATTCCTGCGAGAGACTAGCGTCGTCTGTTTTGGGATCGTCTTGCCTTAGATCGTGCCGCTTTCCTCCGTTTGATTTAGGCAACGCCTTTAAGGAAGGTACGAAAGAAAGGTGAGGCGGTAGTTGATTCAGACCGCTCTGAGGTCAAGCAAGAGGCGTGGCTTAACCCCTCCTTTAGACGATGCGCTGTGCTGGATACACAAACGAAGGAAACTCGCTGCTATCAATTTCTCTAGAGAAAGTCGTGGGCGGGGTTTAACCTCCCCTTAAGGCCATGCAATTCTCCAGAGTGCACGGAAGATAAACTGTCTACATTTTAATTAGCAAACGTGGTGACGAGTCCACTATGCTCTGACGCATATTAATGAGCCCAGGTGGAGTTCCACGTTTCTGTACTGATGCTACGAGGATTCTACCATATCATCTAACATTTCAGGGTCAGCTGCGTTTCATCGTCACATTAAAGCCCAAAATGACATCCCCAAATTGCCGCAATGGTTAAACGAGTGAATAACTGGAAACCCTGGGGATCGGAAACAACAATAACAAACTATTCTGTATTGGTCTCACCATAGACTCCCGGCAGCCCCACGGGACATCAGTTGCCGCTAAAATTATACCTGATAAATGTATCCTCTCCATCGTCTTACAAAACAGCGACCACAGCAGTATGACATAATATAAAATTTGTTAGCCACAGACGTCATACAGACTTTAGTTAGTGTAATTGTAAAACTCAGCGCGAAGTTTTTGTGTCACAGAAAAAAATTACGTCAGGTCTTCCTTAAATAAATCATAAAATTATACCAGCATAATTTTCCTTTTCGCTTCCCACTGAGCAGTGGTTCCTTAACGGTGCTGCGCGCCAAATTGGTGCGGCGCGAGAGGATGGTAGGTGTGGCAGGAAGATTCAAAGACAATCAAGTATTTAGCGACATTTTCAAAATTCATATGCCAAAAATAAATATGAAAGTAATTTTCTTATTTATTTTAGAGCCGTTCACAAATTACGTAGCGCAAAAAGAGGGTTGCCGAGATGTTAAGCTTTGTTACAAGGGAGTGGTTTCTTAAATGTCGTTACATAACACAGGAAAAATCCATTGATAATTCATAAGAATTAGGCTAAATAAACTGTCTGCTTTCCGTACATAAGACGATGTTGAAGTTAGCATATAATTTCTACATCTATGGAAGTCAATCTCTGAATCTAATGTATAGTGATATATCTATGGTGATTACGTCAGTATTTTTATCAGTCTTGTATTTTATGTGTGCACTTGATTAAATTGCGGATATACTGTAACAATTTAGCGGTCGACAACTGGTAATTTGTAAATCTGCTTACGTGTAGTTTTAATCAAGCCTACATAGTATTTGTAGACAAGGCCCAACAATCTGTTATCGCAAATAAATATTAGACAAACATAAAGGTATGTTTTCAGGCACTCATAAGAAATAAAGAAGTAGAACACTAGACAACAGAAAAACAACAGACGTGAGTGGCTTACCCAGGACTCGAACCCAGGAATCTGATATCGTCAGTGTTTTAATTTAGCAGCTGACATCGTGCTGAACAGAACAAATTAATTCACTATTTACTGCAAAACTTCGAATAAAAGCCCCCGGCGTTTATTAGTACAAAACAACTTTGACCCTGGCTTCCACTTTATATTTTAAATCATAAGTCTATCTGCGTTTACTTGTCGAAGTCATTTTACAACTTAGTGATGTCACCGTAACGCGACGTCAAACCGTTGTGGAAAATTAAATAAATAAGTCACAGCTACCGCGTCGCCACTGGATCTCTAGACCAGCGGTTCCCAACCATTTTTCACTTGCGTACCCCTTGGCAGCCCATTTCTATAAATTGTACTCCTAATATTAGCAAAATATTTGAAATTAATATAGTTGGTGTTATTCAAAATTTATAGATTATAACCAGAAATAAAGGGGCCACCCACGGGATTAAAAAACAATGTAATAAAAAGGTGAACAAACAGTGCATATATTTTTACATTTAAAAAATCAGAAGTTACAATAAAAATTGACCCATTTAATTTATTAATAATAATAATAAAAACGTTGTTATTGTTAAAAGTTGAAATCACTTTTTATAACACACATGTCACGTGACCATGACAAATGATCAGTGCGATCCTTGAGCTTGTTTTGAGGCAAATAGTTTTTTAAAATCAGGTTCAAGTGATGTAAGATACGGTCTCAATTCTGGACCTGCATTCAGTTTACTACGGTATTTATTTTTTTAATAAAGGTATAAGAAGAGAAAGCCCTCTCCACCAGCTCAGTATTTGTAAATGGCAACAGAAACTTAAGCGCCTTGTCGGTCAGCTGTTCATATTCTCTGCTGATGTCTCCCCAAAAGTTAATAAGGAATTTTCCTTTGAATTCAGCTATTAAAGTAGTATCAGTCGAAAGTTCAATCAACTTCTCTTTTTCGTTGATTGATAATGTGGCTGCTTGGAAATATTCTTCTTCAAAGGGATTTACAATCCAGTAGTTCTCTTTCCCAGGTTTCGTAAAGTACTTCTCGAAAGATGATTTTAGCCCTTTCAAGTGTTCAATTATTTTCTCGCCCATTTCCTGGGAGAGGTGCAGCTCGTTCTCGGATAGGAAATTGTGCAGAGTTTCAAATACCTCAGGCTGGCCTTTTTCAATACACGACCTCCAAAAATCTAATTTTTTAATCATAGATTCAATTTTGTCTGAAACATTGAAGATCGTTACCGAGCTATTCCGAAGTGCCATATTTAGTTTGTTTATTTGTAGGAAAATATCCGGGTCTTAGGCGTGTCCTGAGAAGTACTTGGCGATTGATCACATTCCACATTATGTTTCAGCTTTTTTATTGTGCCGGTTTTCAACCACTGATCCATATCTGATAATAAACGAATTGAACAATTAATCACTTTAAGTTAAGTTAAAACAATGGCAAAAACTACTGTATATAGAAACACTGTCTCACTGTCTCACGTTTGTAAAATTTGGGTCAAGAATCGACACTATTACTTCCGGGACATTAGACGTTCATAGATAGGTTGGAAGATCAAACAAGTCATATTTTTGATGAAATATTCAACGGCACAACTATAATCCCATAGTCATCATAATGAAGACTATTGTGTAAAAATATTGAATTGTGGTCATACGAAATACCATAGATTTTCACACACGCCAGTCCAAGCAGGCAGCACGCCAGTGGCGCGCAAGAAAAACTGCGGAGATTGTCTCACACAGTTCATGTTGTATAGTAAAGCGTTGAATTAATTTCACAACTTTTGACTTGTCTTTTACACTGTTGACATATGTATCTTTTTTGCGCCATTACTCGTTTTTTTTTCGCGTACCCCTGAACGTCCTGTCGCGTACCCCCAGGGGTACGCGTACCACAGGTTGGGAACCGCTGCTCTAGACCATTTGATATGTTTAGGTTGTTTGTATTAAAATTAGCACATATCCTGTGACAAGTGTTAATTATTATCTCTGGTATTTTTTCTTGTTGACAATTTCACAGAAACTCAAACATTGCCCATCATGAGTGTCGACAAAGCAAAACTATTTAATTCCACGACTGCTTATACCACAGCATATCCGAGTAAACATCTCAGCAAGTACAAAAAAAGGTCACTGAACAATGGGTGATGATTTTCCTGAGAATATTTCATTTTTACTAGCAGACTGGAATTCTTGAGCCATTAAAAAAGGGGTAGGGGTGGGGGTGGGGGGGGGGAGGGGGGTTGTGTCGGCCAAGGAATTATGTAATTTTAGGGGGGGGGGGGGGGAATAATTGGTTCTTTTACGCACATGTTACAAGGGGGAAGAGGTCTGTTGTTTTTCTGTTGTCTAGTGTTCTACTTCTTTATTTCTTACGAGTGCCTGAAAACATACCTTTATGTTTGTCTAATATTTATTTACGTAATTTGTGAACGGCCCCCCTTATTTATTTTGTTACATATGATATATGGGAAGTATATGTATAGAAACCAGTAGAATTTTCCGAAAGTGTCCAGATTTTATTCAGTACTTTAATTTATTTTAAAGAGAGGCAGAGGTAGACCAAAAAACACATGGAGAAGAGAACTGGATACAGAGGTGAAAATGGTGAGAAAAACATGGAAAGAACTTGAGCGGATGGCACTGGACAGGAAGACTTGGCATGTGTTTGTTGAAGGCCTATGCTCCTCTGGGAGCTATTGGGTATTGATTGATAATTTATTTTATATCAAATAAATTTAAATAATAATAAACAAATAGTTAAAAATTTAAATTATAAAGATTACCCGACATAAAACAAGCTCAGACCTCTTACTGAATTTATATATTTTGTGAAAGAATTAAGTTTTTATATAGCTGTATTGTTTTATCACCCATGTGTTACCGGGGACCGAAAGGGGAGCAAAGAATAGTAACACTGTACCCTACCAGGCATGTCGTAAAAAGTGACTAAGGAGGGTTGGGCATGGAGCTGGTTATCCCATCCCGTAAAAAAACTTTTTACCACAAAAACTTCAACAAACATGGACAAGTCAAATAAAGAATATAAATCAACTCAGCCGCCCAAGACAGAAGAAGGTCCTCTGGAAAGGAGGCGCATGAAGCAACCTAGAGAAAGCCGAAAGGAGTCTGGGTTGCCGAATAACCTTTTTTCGTCTAGAAAAATCTCCAGGATTGGCACTTGGACATGGAGAAGAGAACTGGAAACAGAGGTGAAAATGAGGAAAACATGGAAAGAACTTGAGTGGATGGCACAGGACAGGAAGACTTGGCATGTGTTTGTTGAAGGCCTATGCTCCTTGGGGAGCTAAAGGATATTGAATTGAATTGTTTTATACTTTCTGGATGTCATATGATCATACTATAAAGTAGTCGTCCCAATGGGCTGATCACCCGTTTGCCAGTCACTTTGATTACGGAAACAACAACAAACGGATTGATTTGTCGTTGCCCTAAAGACGCCATTAGGCGTGATGGGAACAGCGGCAAAGAAAATCTATTCGCTGTTGCCCTTAAGACGCCACTAGGCGTAATGGCCACTGACTGCTTTGCCGGTCGTTGGCTAAGGACGGAAGAAGAAGAGAAGAAGAATAAAGTAGTCGTGTGCTATGTTATGAATAAAGCACTGCTAGGCAATAATTTGTTTGTTTGTTTTGAAGTTATTTCTTATCAATGAAAATAGTCAGTGTGGCGCGAGCAAATTTTCATTCTGAAAGTGTGACCCAGAGAAAAAAAAAACAGTTTGGGAACCACTGCTATAGAGCGTGAAGACACCAGTAACAGTTCTCACGCTGCAGAAAGTCTACACCAAAACATGTATAAACTCTTGTAGCAGTGGTTATGTTAGCAATTTGTGTAACATAACGAGGTTGACAAACACATACACTACATCAAATAAATCGACACAACGTATTTGGAGAGGGGTTGGTGCGGCTAAGAGGTATGACTTCTTCTTCTTCTTCCGTCCTTAGCCAACGACCGGCAAAGCAGTCAGTGGCCATTACGCCTAGTGGCGTCTTAAGGGCAACAGCGAATAGATTTTCTTTGCCGTTGTTCCCATCACGCCTAATGGCGTCTTTAGGGCAACGACAAATCAATCCGTTTGCCGTTGTTTCCGTAATCAAAGTGACTGGCAAACGGGTGATCAGCCCGTTGGAAGAGGTATGACGTCCGCCTCTAATTCTAAAGGTACCGGGTTCGCTCCCAGTACAGGGAATATAATTGATGGACATTTTTTGATAAATATTTATAGAATGTGTGATTCCTTTATACACACACTGAGATCTTCGCTGGTGCTACGGAGTTCGTGCACTGTGATTCTCCTTGTATGATCATACTGATGGAGTTGTTGGTGCGCAATGAAGATAGTCCTTTCAAACCAAATCAAACCTGACGAAGCAGTAGTCCTAGTTTTTCTTTGTTTAATCATGGACCTCCGGGACATAGACTTGGCAATCATGGACCACCGGGACAGAGACTTGGCAATCATGGACCCCCGGGACATACACTTGGCAATCATGGACCCCCGGGACATACACTTGGCAATCATGGACCCCCGGGACATATTTTTGGCAATCATGGACCCCCGGGACATAGACTTGGCAATCATGGACCCCCGGGACATACACTTGGCAATCATGGACCCCAGGGACATACACTTGGCAATCATGGACCACCGGGACATACACTTGGCAATCATGGACCCCCGGGACATACACTTGGCAATCATGGACCCCAGGGACATACACTTGGCAATCATGGACCCCCGGGACATATACTTGGCATGAAACTATATAGACTTATAAAAATAGATCATGACAATTTGTCGTGATTTTTTTTAGATAGATAGGTCAGAAGATATTTATGGTCCCGTCTGAGCAGAGGTGATAGTGGTAAATATGTGAGAATAAAGGTGTAAGAAATAGATTTTCACGAGGGGATAGTGTAAGAGGAAGATCAGTCTCTGGAGTTAGTTCCTCTAGTCCAGCATATCTATACGACTATATTTTAATATCAGACGACCTTTCTCTTCCTATATGAAATATAAGTTACACTACACACCCACACACACACAATTATGTGACAACAAGACACTCAAAACGTGAAAAAACTATGGATAATTGGGTATGGGTCTGAGCGACACACTAAATTAAGTTTTTGTTTAGTTTATTATCACTTAAACTTTACAACATCAAAACATATACAAATCAATATATTCATGTTTGCAGACATAGGAAAATAACCCAATAAGTGCCCTCCCCCTGTTGAGAAAAGATCCCAAAAGAAGTTAATAACCCAAAAGTCGGGACGTTCACAGTTACAAAAATAAAAGGAGGAAAAGTAGTTCCTGTATTGTCTAGCCTCTGGTTGCTCAGTCAAAAAAAATGTTACGATATGTAAAAAAAACTGATAATCGATGGTTAATCCTATTGGCTGACTTTATGATGAGTGCCGATTTTGAAACAGCACAGCTGTCTGAATAAATCCAGTGCTGTGTTTGTCAAAGGTCAGGAATATTTGTTCTTTCGTGTGCCTAGTGGGCTTTAAAATTTTGGTAAACTAATTCTGGATAAGGTACCTTCCAGTTATGATTATTCTTATTGTTTATATTTTGGTCTCTCTCTGATTGCAGAAAGAGGACCGAACAGGTCCGAAAATCGAAGACCCAATAATAATAAGAATGTTACTGGTGATATTAGACCGCTGGCAGCTGGTTTTTGATTGAGTGCTAGATAAGGAAGAAAAGAACATAAAAAAAAACTGCTTGTAACTGCTCTTTCCTGGAGCACATCTATAAATGTACACGCGAATGTCGAATGAATGATTGGTATGATAAAAACATCCGTGAACTGGACTCGTAACTGGGCACTTCGAACCAATGCAGACATGGGAGAACTCGTTACGTTTACTGGCATCATAATTTATTTAGGACGAAATACGTTGACGACAACAGGTTACAGTACTTCAACATGGATTCCACAGAGCAAACATACATGTAGCATGTATAGATATGGTATAGGCATCATATTAAATTCCTCACATAAGATAAGGGTTTGACCTTGCGTCAATGTCATGACCGTTAGGACTATCCAAACTATTAATCTTGGAATGAATATATTAACTCTGTCCTATAATTCTGGTCGGGTACTTAAGTGGCTTGGTACCTCTGACATGGCAGATCCATGCACACTTGCATATAAAATAAACAACGAAGGTTATGTCCTAATACTTGGTTAACCTCTCTTCGTCGCCGTGACTCGTGCGACGGCAATCCACATAATATTACAAAATCGATAAGCCGTAACGATGAAGCCATGAATTCTATACAATATTAAAATGCTTTCGGTGAAAGTCCCCGTTGATCCATTATAGCACCCCTGTTTGCAGAAAGGTGCTAGCTAGATACCAACAGAGGATGGTGACACGAAAGTTCAAAAAAATCAATTCACTTCTTATCAAAACTGGTTCGGACTTACGTGTAGAGTAAGCCGACAATGGCTTCTACCAAGGAGTCAGTCATTGTTCCAGAAGAATTCTTACCCCAACACACTGGGTATATATATAAATAGGCAACAGACTCAATGTCTGGCATGAGATGCTGGCTTCCTTTTTCAACCTCTGACGTCATCTCGCTTGTTTGGTAACAAGCGCGCCCGCAGATACCCATACACAAAATTGTGCATTTAAAAATATAATATCCAGGATAATAGTAAAAACAATATACGTCGCAGGACAATGGTTCTAGTCCTACGTGCTTAGATTATCCATTCTTTATGAGCGATATATGAGTTTGATGAGAGCGCTGCTCTGTATATATATATATATATTATATATATATATATATATATATATATGTAATTTATATATATATATATCATATATTATATATATGGGTTGTGATATATATATATGCGACATATATATATATTATTTATATATAGTTTATATATATATATATATAATATATTATTATATATTATATATACGTTATATTATATTATACTTTATATATATATTAGTTACATATATATATATATATATAATATATATATATATATTATATTTATATATATATATATATATATATATATATATTATATATATATATATAGTATATATATATTATTATATATATATATATATATATATATATATATATATATATATATATATATATATATATATATATATATATATATATATATATATATATATATATATATATATATATATATATATATATATGTATATATATATATATATATATTAGTATATATATATATATATATATATATATATGTATGTCGTGGTTGAGTTAGAGTGTAGAGTATTTGTCGAGTTGGACAACTGTAGTGAAATCGACAAGGGATAGTGGACTGACAGAGTTATAGATTACACTTTAGATAAGGTGTAAATAGGAGATGGACTTGAGACAACCTGGAAGAAGATTTACCAAAATGATCTCTCTCTCCAAGCCTCAACTCACTTATGTCTGTCTAAGCACCTCCTGCTCTCTCTCTTTTCTCTTATCATACATAGAGATTATAGTAAAGAGCTAAATACAAATATGGATGGAAAGGTCGTGAACAGCGCATTAATAAATGTGTAAAATTTATTAAAGAAGAAAAGCATGAAAATAATGCATATCATCACAACAACATAAAATTACATCAATAATCAAATATTTCATCAATAATCATATACACCAACAACCACACACACAGATCACCATTCATAAAACCTGTAGAACACAAAGAGATAAATAATCGAGTGACAGTCCTTCGGTTTTCGGGGGACCAGCTGAAGTAACTCCAGTAAGTGGTGTTTTCGTATATATCCTCCATCGGTGATGGAATTAACCTGAATAACATCACTGTATAGGCGCTATCGTTGGTGACCCCCCCTCCCCCTACTGGCGCGAGTTGGGCTGGGGGGAACGCTGTTTATGTCTCCTGTGACCAACTGATTGAAACTGGGCTGGACAGCCTGTTGCTTTTCGGGGGACCAAAATGTACTAGCTCCTGGAAGTGAATTACTTGTAGCTCCTTCGGGAGGGACTAGCCTACAAAAAATTTCTTTGTTGGTTGCTCCTAACGCTGGTGACTCCCCTTATAGCGTGAGTGGGGGCTGGAACTCTGTCCATAGATGGCTGCTCATACGTGCGAGGTTTTAAAAGTATCCTGGAAATACACCAGAAGAAGTCACTTGATTGAGGACAAAAGAGACCCAGGCGCGCTTATCCGGCGCAAGGCTCCGCTTGGCTGTAAATCCTGTTTAAACTGGTTTGGCTGTGGTTTGCTGAGTGCCCCGTTTTTTAGGCACAAAAAAGGCGGGTGATATGGAATTCTGCTATAGGCATGCTGAGCGGGTTTGATATTCTGGAAGCCGCAATGCTCTGGCTGGTAATCCAATAGGCGAGTAGAGAAACTACTACTGCGTTTGGCGATTCCAGATTTAGCGTTGGCTCCGTTGCACTGCGTGAGCTTAACTTGGCGTTGACAAAAAGGGGTTTTGATTCAGGAACGGGGTTGACGATTCGTGACGCTAGCGGTATTCAGAACCCTCTAGATCGAAGAGAATATTTCGTTCTTCGCTTGACTGGAATCTGCTCTCGCGAGTCGGTCTCCCTGAAACTGAGACCCAAAAGAGACACCTTTTAACTTCAAGCAATCGCAAAAATCACACTAACTTTATACAGAAAGTTTCGCTCCACTATGGGATTAGATTTATTGTAGTTATTGCTATGATAGTTTAGGGCTGTCTTTAACCATGTCTCCTGTTCCTTAAAAATATCAATTATCAGCACGCGCCCGCATAGACTTAATATCTTTTGCACCCCAGGTACCTATCAGTAAATGTTCTGACATCCAAAAATCTACTCCTCTTCTCCCAATCTCAACATACAGGAAACCTAACCTGTAGTTACAGTTAAATGAATATGCTTATTCATCTTACAACATTAAATGAATTTACATAAACAGATTACAGCATTTGACATTACACAACTCAATCATATGTCCCCTTTGGGACATATATTAGCATTCCACAATGAGTAAAAAGAAAATGCAATGTTCTTGCTATAATAATACAGTTGTGGCTAGATCATACGATATAATTATATCTATGCCTGGTGACTGCTTTCAGTGAAAGTTATAAGACTAGTGCCTAGCACACAAGTAAGCATAAAATGATCCTCCCTTGCACTAGAAATATCTATCAAAGGAATAAGTGACTTATCTCCTATAATCCAGAGTTATTACCTGCATCTCACTATTCAGTTTTAAGTGAACAATCCACACCTGACATTATCTTACAGAAATGACAGTTAATTTTTTCTGACTCTTAACCCAATGGTAAGCATTCGTGGACTGATTCTACGCCTAATATCTGTTATTGTAAGTTTAACATTTAACCCATGATAAACCGTAACAGTTTAAGCACCACTTAATAGGCCGTAGACAGCGCTACCTTATCACTGAATAAATTACTAGGAGAAGTCCTCAGAAATAAATTCACTTCCATAACAGATATATATATAAAAGCTAACATGAATCTAATATTTTATAATTATAAGATATGTCAACTCACCCCGAAAAATGCCTAGAAATAGGCGAAATACATTTTGTTCTGTGTTAAAGTTTGCTTTATCTCATGATGGTCATCTATTGTCCAGGAATATTTACGAATGTCTTTGTCTATCTAAACCCGTCTACTTTTATAGATCACAAGGGACGCTCCCCCGAAACACCTGGCGTGCGTATTTCTACAGAAGTTCGGCGAAAGGCGTGATCTAGAGTACGACAAAAGAAACCGTGCGAAAGTTCCCCAGGTAGAGAAAAGCATAACATTATGCTCTTTCTTGGCTAAGGGGCGAAAACCCCAAGACTGACCGCCATTGTTATCTTCCCCTGAAACAGATCCACACTCGATTACCCAGGCCTCAAAGGGTACCAGCCGCTCGTCATCAAACGTTTTAAAGCGACCAGAGAAATTCCCCTGTTGGGACCACAGAGGGTACCCGCCGCTAACGAACCGTTTCTTTCACAGAAACCGTCTTGGCTCGTTCTAACACTTAAAGCGGACCCGAGAAATGTTTCTCTGGTCGAACAGGTGCGTTTAGATAACATTGAGCCTAGCGTTAGCTGACCGCAGCTGGCCAGCGTAAACAACCTCGGGTGGGGTTGAGAAGGTGAAAAAATGTAGGTAGAATATGAAAGAAACGAAAATACAAAATGTTTCGGAAAACAGAACTTTAAAGGGGTAATCAAATTTTGGAAACGAGGGTAAAATAAATTATCTTTCAAGTGACAATATATATATATATATATATATATATATATATATATATATATATATATATATATATATATATATATATAGATATATATATATATATATACAGATTTGAGTGTTATTATCGCGAGAATGTGAATTTTCACACTTCTCGTGAATAGCAGAAATTCAGGAAACAATTCCCCCACCTCCCTGATCAAAAATCCTCGGTCACTCTGTTAGCCGTTGCAAATCGACAACAAAGGCTTACTCGTGTTTCCGTTTTCCTCCCGAGATTTTTGTTCGCTTCTAATATCAAACGATTATCTCCCTGTATGTATAAACATCAAACAGGTACGTCAGGAAAATTTCTGCCCGCGTTTTTCCCCTTCAAAGAAACGTTAACCGCTTTCTGTCTCCCGCGTGCTTCTGTCTGTGGAGGGCGGGAACCAAGAATGATGATGGCAAATCAGCTCGCGTGAGAATTCAGGTAAGCGAAACATGGCTCGCTGACTGATATCTAGCAGGTCGTGGACTAGCTAATATGTCTGTTTTTAAACACTCATTAGCGCATGTAAGACAGGAAAATAGGCGCGGCTTCAAAAGAGAGTCAACAGACAGCGAATTGCGTGATTTCGCCTTCGCAAAACATGAACGCTAATTGAGGCAGCAAAGGTGGTCGGATTTCTGAGGCTATATTTACATTTCCACGTCACACAATTGAATATTTTTGTACATGTACATTCGTGTAACCAATCAGCCCATGTCATTCATTAAACAGCAAATAATGTCGTGTTGGCTGGCTTTGTGGATCAAGCTGTCCATTTCCACCGATTCATGGTGCGTAGGAAAGGACTCGTCACCACACCTCATGCAGATGAAACTCGTATAGCGTAGTCTCTAACACTTCACTCCTCTATGGCAGTATCTGATCTGCGACTACTTTTACCGTTACCTCGTGGCCATTTTATGGAGGTATTCCTCTCTATTTCGTCACTGTTGTCTTTGTGAGACAATTTTCTTTTTAAAAATAGTTACGAGATGCTCTAATTTTTTCTGGTAAAATGACGTGCAAGAAGAGAGATTAATTAACGACTCTCTTCTGTTTCCCTAACTACTTCCCCATTTAATTTGTTGTTCCGTAAACTTATCCACAGCATTCATCTTTGGAATTACATCCCTACTGTCTCTAATTTTCTTGTTATCTATTTGTTTATTATCCTTCATCTTTTTCTGTTTTCAGTGTGTTAATCATGGTACATTCGAAGGCTTGTTGCCTGGATGCAGATCTTTTTCCAGGTCCATGGTGGCAGGTCCATAGCTTCTGCCTGAGCTCTGCACCTTCCGGCCAGGTCTGACGTCGTGGGTCATTGTGGGGTAGTTTTATGGAATATGTACAGTGGTCTTGATTCTAGGTTTATTTTTAGAGTCTCGAAGTGTTTGCCCAGAGTTGTAGATAGTAGGATAATGATGCTTCTTTCTCAAGGGAGTATCCACAAGATAATTCAGAAGTCAAGCACAATGCTGCATAGGACAGAGCACTATTAACCTATATCTAATTGGACACCTTTTGTGAAGTTTTAAGCAATGGTGTGGCTAGTTCGAACCCCAGCTGTTTAATCCAGCGAAATTCCTTTTATAAGTATTTTTGGCTCTATGGCTGTAAATATATGTATATATATTAAAGATTTTCGATCATACATGCAATCTCTTATCTATAAGAACCGAATCAACTATGATTTTGTAAAAATAACATATAACAAATTTAATAATCGATTAGTCTTTAACAGATTTAAATAAATATGGATGAGAGTGACTTTAGAGTTTTTAAAAATTTGTCTTCACTGAGACTTAATTGGGGACTTATGGTTATTATTGTCCGTTGCGTGCGCCTGTTACAAAAAGACTTAACTGGCGGAGTACTGCAATGGGTCGTTGTCAGGTCGATTGTGATAAGGACTCTTCTCTAGAGGCGTCTAGATGAACTTCACTCCTAATTTCAGGGGGGTTGTCTTCGATAGTTGGTGTCGAACCCAGCTATTTGAATCACAAGATAGTGGCGAAGATTCTTACTTCAGACTGGTCTGGTATTGAGAACCTTCTTGTAGCTTCGAACCACGAACAGTAATGTAGTCTCGTACCACGAACTTTAGGAAAAATAAAATAACAAATGCCTCTGCTATGTACATTTGTGGGCTGCAGATTAACAGGCGCATTGTCTCGCTGTCCACCCACCAATGTTAGCCTCTCTGAATAATTGTTCTTCCTGAGTATACGTAGGATAACTCGGGGAATATGATTAGAAATCGCTGTTATTCTTCTGGTTACTTAAAGGAGGAAAATGTGCCTGGACAGCGCGAATGCAATGGCTTGCCTGAACTGACATGATAAAAGTACACATATCTCAAAAAATGAGACTATACACCCAAGGCACATGTGAGGTAATCATCTGACTGCTCCATTCGGAGTCTTTCGCTTTCCTGAGCGAATTAGCATAAAGCAAACACCAGTGCTTGCTGTAGTGGTTTATGAACATACTATTTTCATATGGTGAGGTTGCCAGCCTCTTATGACTGGTATAATCACTTAGCAAGTACAGATACGTCACATTCACTTTGTAAAAAATTTGTTCACAACTTACCTCAAATGGGATATACAATCTCATGGCACAGTAGAATGGACACAGCAACTTTGATTTGATGCTTTGAACACTCGGTCTGGGATAGTTTCAGAATCCCTCTTTTGACTGGTGCTCTGATTCCTTAAGTTTCCAGTCTTGGTATTTAAAATTGCGGGTCTCTTTACGTTATAAAGACGCCCAAATACTTCAATCTTTCACTTTTAATTTAGGAATTCTTTGTCCGATCCTTCTCTCTGGCTACTGGGAGTTGTCACTTGACGTTGTTGAAAAATGCAGTCTGATTTGTGTCTCCGATTTCGCTAGATTATATTTCCATTTCTCAGTTCACGTCCCTGATGGTATTTCGGACAAACTTTCCTATGAAAGTCAAAGTCTATTCCGGCTCTCAAATTATTCCAATGGTAAGCTCTTTAGAACTATGTGAGTCGGGGTGTTAAATCATTACTATCCCCCGCGTGTTTAAAAATATCAATTTTAAAATTTAAACTGGTGACCTCTTTCAAATATGGCAGTAATACTTCCGATTTCATTTGTGCAAACTCACAAACACATCGGTGAACTTATTTGATGGCTAATACCTTCCGCCCATATTGTCTCCTCTGATAGGTTATCCGTACTATTGCTACAGAGATGGTCCGGCGGAAGCGATTACATATTATCCCCTGTGTTTGCGTACATCCGTCAGATGGATTTATTAGACAGCCAATCTGGCTTTCTTTCCATCGATCGTACGAGACCACCTAGTGTCAACAAAGATCGTCTCTATCAAAGGTGGCTAGACGACTTAAGTGATAAAAGTATTAACAGCTGACCTGTCTAATTAGCCTTGTAATACTACGATTCACCTGGTGAAAAGTAAACAAGTCTAGGCAGTGGTCAGAGCAAAAAATGTAAGTGCATAAAATATGCCAAATAATAGGACGATGAGGAAGGGAAATGAAGAAATAAGTTATTAAAACAGGAGAGAACGAAATTGATGAAAAGGGCACAACTTATTTCGTCACAGCTACCATGATGAAGCCCCGACAAGGGCCAGTTCTTGTCTCACATCATCATTACCATCATTTTCCTTTGCGCTCCTTACGGAACATATAGCCAACACTGCAGCTTGGGTCCCCTTCCAGGAAGCCTAGATTAAGATATCACAGACTCTTGTAACAGTCGTTTCTCTGCCAATTTGTTTTACATGACAAGGTTCTTGTCTCCCATGCATGATGTTATGTCGGCCTGATATAGAGTTTAAGAAGTCTTCATTTCCTCTGCCAGTGACAGTGTTTTATTGATAGTTTTTCACGCTGATATTGCCTTAACAATTCTAGTTTTGATTTCAGCTACGCATCAGCTGTCGGACATTATAATAGATCAAATGTAGTTAAATGTTGTATTGTCATCAATGTTTTTCATTATACAATGTTGTTATTATTGATCCAGCTGCGCTTGGACTCTCGCCCATCGGCCCAATGTCATGTAGTGATACGTATTTACATGTTTTCACAAGATGTTTTGTTTCTCTTTGGGAAGAAGGAGCATTTTCCTAACATCATCGAGAGCTGGGCACTCATAGAGGTGGTGATCAACCGTTTCTTAAGGGTAGTTACATAGCTGGCACTCTGGAGAGTGTTGTTGTTGGATTCTGTTCAAATGACTGTTGAGTGGTAAATGTTGTGATCTGAGCAGAAAAATAGTTCTGTATCCTGCCGTGTAAGATGGCCGATGTTGTCATTAGGATCATTATACAAATATTTTACTGTCTGAATGTAGTTATTTTCTTACTCCAAATATTAATTTTCTTTTTATTTCGTCTGTGCTATTTACACCTTCTTCCAACCATTCCCATTCTTTATTTCTTTAATAGTCACTCTCCTGAGTCCACTGCCAGGCAAGTGATGCTAGATGTAAATTTGCTGACTATATCCATAAATACAGAAAACGATAACAAGATTGCACTTGAAGAAATACCGCCACAAGACGTAGAATCATACAAATATCTTGCCAGCAATATAGACAAAGTTGGAGGGACATACTATGATGCCAAAATAAAAATATATAAACGGCTCCTCAAGCCTTCTATATTCATATTTTGATATCATTGTCTGTTCCTCCAACCGTCTATAATGCAATATTGTTATCGTTTCTTGTATTTGTTCTCATTATCTTTGTTTTCTCCATGTTTATTTTTAGACTATCTAATTTTGACCTATCATTATGTATTTGCAGTTTGCCTTGCATCTGATTACAGTCATGTAAAGAAGAGACAGTTCGTCAGCAAGATTGTTAACTGTACGTTAACTAGTGAGAACAAAATAGTCTTTAAAGTAAAGTAGTATTTTACTAATCAAGCTATTACAAAGATTTTATTTTTCATGTGCTGCGTCCCAGCACGAGACAGGACCCAACCTTTGCGGTACTCAACTAAATGCATTTACATTTTATAACAGCCACATACATACGCACGCATGTACGCGTGCACACACACCGATTGTAAACTTTTGCACTATTAGGTTCAAATTGCTAAACGTTTGTGTCTTTGGTCTTTGATCTCATCAGGCTGTTGTCGTGATGGTGCTAATTTGCTACTGTGTCTTTTTTAAACCTAACTTAACACAGTACTATTTATTTATTACACATTTTATTTTTAAGGTGTGAACTATATTATTTAAAAAAGAAATATATAATTAAAAATAACAATTTCAACGAGTTACATTTTATAACAATTATCCAATATTTCAGCTGAGATTATAATATTAATGTAAGTCATCCGCGAGAGAGTTATTAACTTTTGCGGATAAAGGTTAACTATTGTAAATAAAAGTTAACTATTGCGGTTAAAAGCTAACTATTGTGGATACAAATTAACCCTATCGTCACACACAACATCAGACAATTTTGACCCCCCTCCCTACTGCATGACATCATATGTGGACGACCCTGGAGGAAGAAAAAAATTATCGACTAAGAAGGAACTTTTAAAGCTTCATATCATGAATCATCAATATATATAAAATCCCAGCTTTTTCTGTCAGTAACGCTAAGGGATGCAACTTTGGTTGAAAGTTAGACATCAATTGTATTGTTTCCCTTATATGTTCTCTCCCGAAAATAGTAACACTCGACAAAGAAAAGTGCGCAAATGACGGTGTGCACAAACATATTTATAGAACTGAATATATAGCACAGTAGTTTTTTAAAATACTGTTGAATAAGTAAAATTGCCGTTAGGTATTAGTGCTTTTGAATTTAATTCCCTTCTTATGACGGGCTTTTACACTAGTTAGGAACAATTTGTTTGATCTGTACTGCCCGTTAAAACTATTTGCATGTTCAACAATTTGTAGTATAGTAATCAGACATATATCGATATAGACATGTAGTGATTAAAAGTGATGTAATAAGCAGAAACAGTTACGCTAAGCCGCAAGTAGGTATCGTATAACAGCTTTCTTGCGTGTATCTGTGTGAAATAAGTTTCCGAACTTCACTGACTATAAAAACAAAACGCAATAACCCACGAGATGTCAAACAAATCTGTGTCGGTCTATGTTTCTTGCATCTAAGACTTTTAAATTAACAAAGAAGTTGTTACTTCCTTTTTGTGCATCACACAACAATGTGAGTTTGTGATTTAATTATAAAAGGCAATTATGTTCCAACTTGTATGATAAACAAATTTAATTGATTCATTGTTATTTGGCTTGTTCTTGGATCTTAATTTTTAAAAATCTTGATATTAATATTTCTCGAATGTTTGTAGTCAAAATAAAAAAAAAATAAAAAAACAGTTTAATTGACTATTGCATTTTTATGAAATAGGACTTGCAGGCGTGAGATTTAAAATATATCAAAAGTGTAAACCACGCGTTCTAAAAGTGTTCGCTGAGCCCCGGGCCCACGAACAGTACAGAACACAAAATGGTAAACCATGGGATTAAAATAAGACATACAAAATTAAAGGAAACTCAAGAGTTAGCATTCACTTTTATTCATCATCATCATCAGTTGCCATCTCCACAACTAAGGTTGGCTGTAATGGATCTCCAACGTCTTCTGTCTCTTGTCTTGATGGTGCACTCTGATAGACTCTTTCCTGTCCATCTCTTGATGTTATCTTCCCACTTATAGCGCTGTCTTCCCCTTGCACGTTTGCCTTCAACTCTCCCTTCTGTTATGGTCTTCTGCAAGGTGTTATGCCTTTTTATGTGGCCAAAGTATTTTAGCTGTCGAACTTTGACCTCCCTCATTAGTTCTCTTTTCATACCTAGATTTTCTAGGACCTCCTTATTTGTTTTCATCTCTTTCCATGAGATACGCCCCATTCTTCTATATATACACATTTCAAGAGCCTCAATTCTTTCTTCCAACTGCTTATTCATCGTCCATGTTTCTGCACCATACAGAAATGCAGAATATATATAACACTTTATGATTCTCAGTTTTAATTTGTGAGATAACTGTTTGGATGTCAGTAAATGTTTCATGTTGTTGAATGTAGCTTTGGCCATTCCTATTCTCTTTTTGATTTCTGTTTCACATCTGCCATCTTCTGTTATTATATGACCGAGATATACGTAGCTCTTGACTTGTTCCAGGATTTCCCCATTTATGCTAATCTTTAATGTGGGTTTATCGTCTGTTTTGCTAATTATCATAGTTTTTGTTTTCTCAATATTAATGTCGAGTCCATATTCATGACTTATACTGTTCACTTGCTTCACTAGTTCTTGTAACTCCTGTTCGCTTTCAGCTAACAACACGGTATCATCTGCATATCTAAGGTTGTTTATTGACCTTCCACTGATGTTCAGTCCTGGTATTTCCTGTATCTGTTTGAAAATTTTTTCGGTGTATAAATTAAATAGGCAGGGGGGCAGCACTTTTATTACGGTTACCTAATCCACACAACACACAAAAAAAAAAAAAAGTATTGGAGTGTATGCTTCCGACGCTATGAGTTGCAAAACAATGTTCATAATTATTGTGTACAACGTCACCAAGTTCTGTTACGCTGTTCACAATTTTGTGTAGAGCGTCGCCAAGATCTTTTTTTTTTTTTAAATTAAGGAAGAAAAATATCCCGTTCAACCTCTGATGGGTTATAATTAGGATATATATTGTTTTCAATTCCAAATAATATGAAAAACTGCCGATATGAGAAAGTGGCATCACACCTGTCAAATCATTGTAAATAGGGACAATCACAATTGTGCTTATACGTTAAATAAATTTAAAAAACAAAAAAAAAAAACAAACAAACAAACAAAATCAAGAAGAAACTCTGAACAAGAATAATATTAATGTGAGGGGGTGTAAAGGCCTGGCGGTTCCAGTTATATAACTGATTTTAACAGATATTTAATTGACTTTCATCTGTTAAAAGTCAAAAGCATTGTAAGAACAGCACCAGACCTTCACATTCCCAGCCACTATATATTAACATTTGTTCGTGTTAAATATTGTTTGAATATATTATGCAGTTCCTTAGGTCTGTCTACTCTTAACACCTCTTATATATTTATAGGTAAGTTTGATGCTTGCAAATGATCTAATATTGGTATTCTCATTTGTTCATACCTCTTATATTTTAACAAGAAATGTTCTATATTATTGTCTTGAAGACATACTGCACAGTAAGGTTCTTCTATTCTGAAATAGCCTTTTCCCAGCTGTAGTCTGAGAAGATCTATTATCCTGTTCACAATTGTGTTTAGAGCGACACCAAGTACTGTTACCCTGTTCACAATTTTGTGTACATCGTCACCAAGTTTCGTGATCTTTTTAAATCTTGTAAAAATGTTAATTTTAATTTTTGTATGGCGGGCCTGGGAAGGGCCAATCAAGGTTTCTTCAAATTGACAGTTTAAAATGTACCATGAAAGAGGGTCGTACGCAAAATGTTAGCTCCCTAAATTGTCTGAAACCTCGTGAACCTTCGTCTCAAAGATCTGAAACACCCAAACAATGCTTATATCCAATAAAATGAAAGTGTTTAAAAAGGGCACAATGGTAGTCACCAGAGTAAACACTTATGTGAATAATAAAACTGTCATTCACCATTCATTACCCTTCCAGCTCTTCAAGGTGCATAGGCGTTTACCAAATTTATGCCAAGTCTCTCATTTTTCTTAGAAGTTCCCCCCACTACGCAACGTTGTTCTCATTTCACGTGTCAGATGTTCTTTTAACTGATCTTAAACATGGTTAGATGCTAACACGCACAATATTTAAAACACACATACATATAAATATGCAGACATAAACTGAACAGACTATAAATAAGTGCTTCTTAACCAGAGCAGGGGGTGCGAAACACGCCTTCTAGGGGTGCGAGACATGCCAGATATTTTAGAAGGCGAATCTTCATAAACACAAAATAATACATAGATCTCTAAGGTATTTGAATGAAATAGAGTAATAGCAGCCTTCTTCAGTCATAAGTGATTATGAAGATGATGCGCCCAAAGAGGTGGTTGTCCTTAGTCGCTGTGATTATTGATTTTTTTTTTTTTTTTATTTTTTTTTTTTTGTTTGTTTTCTTGGTGTTTTGGCGGGTTATTTTCTCTTCTGCTTGTTTGTGAAAGCTTCTTTCCGCCAAGTCCGAGGTGACGTCATAGGGAGCATTTTCACTTGGTGCGGTCGGCAGATTCGTCTTACCAGGTTGCTGGATTTATGTTTTTTTTTTTTTTTTTTCTTAACCAGCGGCACTTGGGCTTTCAGCCCTTCGGCCCAATGACATATCATTGCGAGGCTGGGGAACCTGAGGACTTTCCTTCCAACCCGGTCAGGAGCTTCGCTCGTTCCCATCCACAGAGGGTTTATCACAGGAGCCGTTCAGGCTATTCAGTCAAATTTCCGGCCGTAAACATTTCTTCAAACGCCGACGCCCGGGTTTGAACCATGAACACCTGGTCGCCAGTACAACGCCGAAGCCATTACACCAGCGCGGCTCCCGTGGATTTATGTTCAGTGACGTCATGTCTCTCTTGCACTTCTTTGAAACTCAGTTACGGTGGCCCTGCTTTTCTTTTGCCATCTGCTAGTTATCCGTAGAAAAATATCTTGGGAGATGCCATCATCTTGCAAGTGAACAGTAACAGTGTGAATTAACTATCGAACGTTAGTCGCATATTGTAAATACATTTTCTCAAAACATACTTTTATCTCTTTTTCACATTACTGGCATATTTTGCAGGCTTAAAGATAATGCGGTATATGGCTTCTTACTATGCTGTAAAGCAGCGGTGGCCAAACTACGGCCCGCGGGCCAAATCCGGCCCGCCAACCTGTTTTGACCGGCCCGCCAACCTGTTTTGGTCGGCCTCTTATTGTTGATTGAAGCCACACTCTTCACAATGAAATAACACACAAATGTATGTTTGAAATAAATAATTACATGTCAAATTAGAAATTTCAAAACAAATTAAAACATCAGATTCATTATATTTTTTTAAACAGTAATTTCAGTTCGAAGACTGGTATACATGTCTTGGCAGATGTGCAGTACAGTAGTTTGCCGTTGCTTTCTGTACGTGTTTCATTATATATATATATATATATATATATATATATATATATATATATATATATATATATATATATATATATATATATATAACTAAATAATAGAACGTTATTTTTTAAGGATTTTATAGGTCTGGCCCTCGGGTGTTACCCTTTACCATAATCTGGCCCTCGGCCAACCTTAGCTTCCCCACCACTGCTGTAAAGGGTTGCGAGGCTTTTTAAAATGTGGTGTGGCAGATAAGGGGAAAGAATAGTGAGAATCAAACATAGGATAATCTAGAAAGAGTAGAAAAATGGATGCGTAAAAACAATGTGCACGAGAAGGAGATTCCGAACAGAGGTTAACAAAACCGGTTAGGCACGCTTTTCAGCAGTTCAGTCAGAAGCGTGAATGAAGCAGTGCAGGTTGCAGATACCCCAGGACAAGAGGGTAGCCATGTTGAGGCGACAGTGACTTGCTCAAGATTCTATGTAAATTCGTACGTTTGCGGTGGCAGATGTGAGCAGTACTTCAATATATATGTTGTAATATCCCGACAAGGAGGTGAAGATTGGAAACGCGTGTTATGCTCTCATTCGTCAAAAACCGGTACGTAGAGTGCAGTAGTTAAGATAGTGCAGTGGTCATGTTATTCAGGCCAGCATTGAAGTCAGCTAGATTCAGGGAAAGAATTCTTCCCCGGAGTCGTCCGGTAGCTACAACCTAATAACCTGAACGTGAACAGTAATAGTTAAATAGGCAAAGCAGTTTAAAAAGAAAGAAGATAAGCAGCAGTAACATCTAAAGAGAGCCAGATAGAGCAAGTGAGCTGTATGACAGTATGTCGACAGGACCAAATTGTTGGAGGTCCCACTATATTACTGTTGTACAGTGTAAATAAACAATGTTTCTGTTCAAGCGGTGTTCCTCAAGTTTTATATTGAAGTACCACTTCGAATTGTATGAGCTCTCTGTGGGTTGTTGTACACATCCATCATCATCAGTCATTGCTATCTACTGAGGAAAAGAATCTGGATATACAACGGTCATGTGAGGTAACCACATGTTAGCGCAGGCGGTCACATATAATACAAATTGGCGCCGAGACCGACTTTAGAGAGCATTGACATCAGAGAGGCATCGATACTACAGAACAACAAACAGCGAAGCAAGAAACAAAACAACGTCGAGTGGCAACATTGTGGACAACTCAGAGTATTTACAACGAGAATCACCCTTACGAATCACAAGCTCGTAAACGCAAGGCAAAGTACGAAACAATTTTTTTTCTCCAACCACCTGTTTGGAAAGGTCATCGCAGCTGTACGTCGTCATCAGTCGAGCAAGAATAAGTGTGAACTCATGTAACGTGCTGTGTAGTGCAAAGTTAGCTCAGTCACGGCAATTAGGAATGTGTAGCACAACTTCGTGATTACAAGCGGACAAGCGGAAACAAGATCGCTCCAACGAAGAATCAACACGACTAGTTAAGTTAGAAACACTGTTGGTACCATTTTAGTAAGTATTAATAGTTACGGACATAAGTGATCTTGTGTAAAAGCGTTAACAATAGGATAATAGGAAATTAATAGTTAAGCAGTGTGACCACACATTTGTGTATTAACATTAGGTCCAAAAAATCTGTATAAAAAAATCGTTCTTTTGCAGCCCCCCCCCCCCCCTCCCCCCCCCCCCCCCCCCCCCCCCCCCCCCCCCCCCCCCCCCCCCCCCCCCCCCCCCCCCCCCCCCCCCCCCCCCCCCCCCCCCCCCCCCCCCCCCCCCCCCCCCCCCCCCCCCCCCCCCCCCCCCCCCCCCCCCCCCCCCCCCCCCCCCCCCCCCCCCCCCCCGCGCGCCTAAACAACTAATAACAAATTTCTTTTGGTTGCAGGTACAAGACAGTTTGAGTATATATACATTTTCTCTTTTGATTGTACCTTGTTATGTAGCATGGCGCAAAACGAAGAGATACTTCATAACAAGCAAGAGGGTCAGACATTATCTCTCGTCAAGGCGATTTGTGACACGCTAGCTAAGGTTGACAACAGTGCCAGGTTTTCGAACATAAAAGGTAATATCGAATTATTTACAGGTGACCCACACGCATGCCGTACGTGGCTTACAGACATTGACAAGTATACGATGTCAATACACGCAGATGAAAGTGAGAAAAGGAAAATTGCATTTTTTTTTCTGCTGGGCTGGTGACAGACTTCACGAGAAGAAGGTTAGACGCATTCCCCAAAGAAACGTGGAGAGACCTCAACGCAGAGTTAGTTCGACGATACTCCTTCGAGTCCGATCCACAAATTGCCTGGCATCAACTGAGAAAGTTGAAGTGACACAAGAATGTGTTCCTCTAGTTTTATATAGAAGTACCACTTCGTATTGTATGACCTCTCTGTGGGTTGTTGTACACATCCATCATCACCAGTCATTGCTATTGTAAAGTTTGTTTTCTTCTTTCCACTCTGTAAAGTTGCTTTCACACACACACTGGATGCTCTGTAAGGAAGGGTGGTGTGTTGTTGGGATCAGGCATGCTCCAGTCTACCCAGCTGTAAATGGGTAACTCACCCTAGTCCTGAGTTAGGGAAGGCAAAGGCTCCAGGGGAAGCAGGCCCTAAACTTGGTCACTTCAACCGACGCAGGATGGTGTATGTATGAAGTAGAAGTGTAGAGTGTGATTACCGCGAATGGTGTACTGTTCGTGTGCTGACCAATATAATCACTCATACACTTGTGTCTACAAGGCACCAATGCAGACTGCTGGAATCTTTGTTTACTCAATTTATTCAGACGTACACACTGGGACATACGAGTACATCATGGTATGTTGACATATCAATTTGTAGGTATACATAGCAGATCTGAAGTCATGACACATTCAGAAATAATGGGCAGTACATCAAAAGTTCAATGTCATGATACATTATGGCCACATCCCCCTATCTGACTAAACGCGTCAGTGAAGGCGGATCGATAAATAACTAAAGTTACTTGACGTCCATAGTTTGTAGCATATATTATGAAACCACGAAGGGGGTTTCTAGCAAGATTGAGATCTCCCTGTCACTGTCCGATAATAGGATAAATAATCTGTTCTCTTGGCAGTGATCAAAACAGATGATGACCGAAATCCAACATGGCTGCCTCCCTGAGTTGTCGTTCACTCATTCATAGGAAGGAGAATATAAGCCAGAGTTAATTTATAATGGGTATATAAAGGATTTCATAAATGTTTCCATACAGCTCTACGGTGATCAGGTTAATTCACGTAGCCATAACCGCTGCAGGAAAATCTGTCATCTTCGTCGATACAAAACACGACACTAGCATAGCGAAGCCCAAAAAGTCAAGCTAGGCCTAACCGACGAGAGATCATCAAAATAGGAGCTGGGATTACCTGGAGTCCGAATCATCTATATACTGACATAAGGAGAGTCTCTAACACAAACTATCGTAGAGACACCATCTCCTTCAGTAGAAAAACCACTTCGTAAGACATCTTTTTCTGACGAAAGGACCAGCTCTAGAAAAACGTACCCCGCCATTTGTAAGCAGTACATCGGAACTCATCACGACTTGTCAAAACAACTCATACTTCCGCTAGACCGGAATACAAGAATCTAGTCCCTCCTACCAATCCAAAATATACAATATAGGACTGATTCTACTTGTACTAATAATATGTAATACATATGAATTCAGGCCATAAACACAATAAGCAAATTAATATATTTTCTGGCCCTAAAAAATAAGTACAAACGCAAGCGCAATATCCTTGCGCCGGATCAATATCCAGAACGATTACTCCTATAATCAAAAGTGTGAATCAAACATGGATTATCTCGCTTTTACCATAGACAGCATTTTCATACACAAATGAATGAATGTCTATATTTTTCCCATATTAAATAGCCATATCGATTTTTGTAAAATGTGCGTCAAAATATGCACGCAACAGATTACCACACCCCTCGGGAAAAAAAAAATGGTACATTTTTTTTTTTTGAAATACATCTAGGAGCAACATACAATAGGCTCACAACGCACCAATAACAATGCGCAGATGATAAGCATAAGTTTTATGACCTTAGAGAAAGTACTTCTCTAAGTATAAATATTTCCAGAGAGGTGTCACCAACGCATACTACAATATTAGCAATGACACAATTTTCACATTAGTTTATACATAAATTTCATCTAAGATATCTTAACATCATGATTATCAAAGACAAAAAACATTGAAAGATCAGCGGTGAATAAATATGAATGAACCGCTAAGTAGTGTTACAATCAATATATATGATATATTACATATGTGTACACATTTCAACATAGAAACAACTGTATCAAAGTTGTATAACAGTTATGAATCGTGTGGGCATCTAGACAAAATATCTGCCATCACATTTTCTGACCCACGGATAGCTCGCACCGAAAAATGAAATGGCTGTAGAGCAATCGCGTATCGCGTTGATCTCGCGCTCTTCAGATTTTTACTCTGAATAGCCGTAAGAGCTTTCTGGTCAGTTTCCACAATGAAATGCGCGCCCAGAAGAAATCTTTGCAGTTTAAGGATTGACCAAACCATAGCCAATAATTCACGGTCTAGGACCGAGTAATTCTTCTCTGCGGCATTTAATTTCCGAGAAATATACATCACAGGATGCAGAGTTCCAGAGTACTCTTGCATTAGTGCAGCTCCAATCCCGGTGGATGAAGCGTCACTACGAAGAATAAATGTCTTATCCTTAGAAGGCAATACTAGGATAGGTGAAGTAGAAAACATAGTTTTAACCTTATCCAAAGAGGATTGACATTCTTGAGTCCAATGGACTACATTAGGAGACCCTTTCTTTAGCAAGGAAGAAAGAGGTGACATAATGGAGGACAGATTCGGGATGAATCGTCCATAAAATTGTATTAGACCTAAGAGACTTCGTACTTGCTTTTTAGTCTTAGGAATAGAAATGTTAAGTATCTTACTTGTATTATGGTCTTCTGTTTTTAGGAACCCATGACCAACACGGTGTCCCAAGAAAGATATTTCGCTAAAACCAATACATGCTTTCGATGGTTTCGCTGTCAGGTTATGCTCGCGTAAGATAGACAATAGTTCATTTATACCATTATAGTGATCGTTCCAAGTATCACTGAAAAGACAGATGTCATCAAGATACGCAATGACATCTGAGCGATGAGATAGGATTCGACGCATCATGCGTACAAATGTAGCAGGGGCGTTCATAAGACCGAAAGGCATGAAATTCCATTGGAATAGACCCCTAGGCGTCGAAAAAGCAGTAAACGGTTTGGCGTGTTCGGATAGTGGAACTTGCCAATATCCCTTAGACAAATCGAGTTTAGTAAAGAAGTGAGAATTCGATAGTCTCGTAAGTAGCTCTTCTAGTAAAGGCATAGGTTCAGCATCGAATTTAGTCACTTGATTCAATTTGCGATAATCCACGCAAAGACGTATGTTATTGTCTTTTTTCCGTACTATAACCATCGGCGAAGAATATGCTGATGTGGATGGTTCAATAATTTTTAACTCTATCATCTCATCTAACTCTTTCTCTACCTGTGCTTGAAAATGTATCGGGATAGGATACGGTCTGACTCTTATAGGACTATGGTCAGTAAGAATAATGTCATGTTGAATGACATCAGTTTGACCAGGAATGTCAGTAAGGACATCCTGAAATTGTTCTAACATAGTAGAAACTTGTTTCTGCTCTCCTGGAGATAATTCTGGAGAAATTGCAACATCTTTCCATGATTCATTAGAGTGAAGAGGAATCAGTGGAAAAGGTAAATTTACATCCGAGAAACTCGTTTCCTCATCCTGTATTACTGACAGAGATGAGTACTGTCCATGTTGGACTGGAAAATCGTCCGTTGCCTGGAAAACAGGTTGTAAATAATCAGGACGTTCATGGAATTCCGTGAGCATGTTGATGTGGAAGGTTTTACGCTTCCCGTCAATATCGACGATATAGTCAACATCGGAAACTTTTGATATTATATCGTACGGACCTTTCCAAGAAATGAGAAGTCTATTTTCCCTACAAGGTAGCAAGACAAATGCTTTGTCACCTGGACAAAGTTGACGCAAACATCTCTTTTTATTGGCAAATTCCCTTGCCTTCTGTTTCGCAAATTCAGAAGAAGCAGTTGCCAATTTGCATGCTTCAATAATCTTGTGTCTAAGTGCGATGACATATTCATAAGAGGATTTTGTGTCATCGACAATATTATCAGCAGTTATAAGATCATGAAGTAAGGACATAGGACCTCGCGGTTTCGCGCCAAAGACAAGTTCAAAGGGAGAAAATCCTGTATGTTCGTTGGCGACCTCTCTATATGCAAAGAGAGCCGCGGGTAAAACCCTATCCCAATCCTGAGGATGATCTTCTGTTATCTTACCTAGTAGGTTTTTCAGAGTTCTATTCAAACGTTCCACCATCCCATTGGACATAGGATGATAAATACTACTCAGCGATCTCTCTATCTTCAGAGTCGACATTACTTGAGACATGGTATCCGATATGAGTTGGGTACCATGGTCGGATAATATTTCTGCTGGAAACCCCAGACGAGAAAATATTAACCAAAGAGCATCTGCGACATCAGCAGTAGTTATGCTCTTTAGAGGAACAGCCTCCGGCCAACGTGTGCACATATCAACACACGTCAAAATAAATTGGTGTCCTCTAGCAGACTTTATCTTAAATGGACCAATGATGTCTATCGCCATTTTTTGAAATGGCCGAATGGGAATGTCTGCAGCCTGAATAGGTGCATCATGGCGTGGACCTCTGGATTTAATCTCTTGACATACTTTACAAGATCGACAATAGATTCGTATGTCCTTATTCACAGCAGGCCAAAAGAAAGATTGAAGAACTCTAGCTTTAGTACGGGAAAAACCCATATGTCCAGCACACTGCGAATCATGAGCGTGCTGTAAGATTTTAACTCTCATATTTTTAGGCACAAGGATTTGAGAATGAATGGACTTAGCGGAGTCTTGTACCATACGTACAAGTACGCCATTCTTCATCGTAATCCAAGATTTACGATTTGTATCCTTATTCGGATCACCTTTTGTTGCCAGAGTAAAGAATTTCTTTAGAGTAGGATCATCTTCCTGCTGTTTGATAAAGGAATCGTGGGAAATCTCCAAGGGATCATCTTGGATCTGCGCATCATTATCTTCAGAATGTGAAGATTGTGGCATATTAAGAGCTTGAGCCCTAGTGATTACTGCATTAGCCGATTGCATATTAACATTTTCCCAATTAGAAATTTGCTGTGGAGTGCATTCTTTCACTCCATGAATGCGACCGATGATAAGATCAGCGATCGGATTCGGCAAGAGACATGCTTGCACCTCTCCTGTAAAGAAAGGCGTAGCAATATTGATAATGGCAGTGGAGTACTTCTCCAATGTGCCACCAAATGTTACACATTTGACTATATTGCCTGTAGCTCGAGAAGGATTTACGAGTGATTGCCTCACTCCAATGGTAGTGCACCCCGAGTCGAAAAGAATTGATACCGGAGTACCATCTATTAGGCCCCTATTAAAGACAAGAGCACCCCTTCCATTATGCGCAATTGACGCATGAAGAGCGGGAAGTGGGTGACCGCAGCTTAAAGTAGACACTGTGGTTGGATCGAATAATGTTTTGCATTGCGAACACTCAGATGCTCTAGCAAAATCGAAAGCGGAATTTGCTACACTATTGGAGTCTTTTTTATCATTATTCTGATTATCGGTGTCGTGGAACTCCTGTTGTGCAGAGTTAGCCTGGTAATAAGATTTACCATGTCTTTTGTGTTGTGATCTACCTCGGTTATAATTGTCTCTATAATTATTATTGCCTCTGTTATAACCCCTATTTGGGTTTGAATCATAATATTCATGATCATAATCATCATGCTCATTATATTGAGTATCCCTGTAATATTGTTTCTTTTGTCTCCATGAAGCACTTGGGTAGTTCCTATAGCTACTCCCTTTCCGAGAATTTCTAACATTATGGGAACCCCTCGCGTGTCGAGGACTATCAGACCGATTCCAGTTCTTCAAAGAAGAACTCTGATTTGAGCGGTTATCTTGGTTTTGATACTTATCCCAATTAACCTTTTTATCAAATTTATTTTTAGCTCCTTGGAATTTGTGTGAGTAATTCTGATTATATTCTGTTGCCGAAGCAACTGGCATACTCTCTTTAATGTTAGAGTTACCAAGAATCATGTCAGGGTGTGCCGTGGCATACTGGTCACAATATTCTTCCATTTGCTTTATTGTACTAGGTTTACGCTCATGTAAGAACTCTAGGAATGATTTATTTACAGAAGACATGACCTTGTCTCTTAGCAATAAATCCGTAAGACCATCAAATGTTTTCTCTGTTTTGGATAATTCAATCCATCGTGAAAGTGTAATTCGTGCTTTTGAGATGAAATCTGAGAATTCTACACCTACCTCAGGTCTCATTGTTTTAAACAAAAGACGATAACCTTCTTCAGACAGCTGATATCTCTTTATCAAAGCTGCCCTAACAGCATCATAATTATCTTTGTCGGCCTCTTCAACAAAATATAACTTACTCAGAGACTCCCCTTTTAGATTTTCAGACAACTGATTCACATACTGTGATTTGTCAACATTATGAGATCGACAAGCCCGTTCAAATCTAGAAAGCCAAAATGTTATGTCATCACTGGTAGGGTTAAACGCTGGTACCTTGACCTTATATACAAAGGGTTTACCATTACCACCAGATGCCTGATTAACATTACTCATACATGTCAATTTTAATTTCTCTAATTCAAACTCATGTTCTCTTATTGCTTTTCTCTCTTCAGCTTCTCTATCTATTTTTTTTTGTTCTGCAGCAGCTTCTAATTTTTTCTGTTCTGCAGCAGCAGCAACTTCTAATTTTTTCTGTTCTGCAGCAGCAGCAGCTTCTAGTTTTTTCTGTTCTGCAGCAGCTTCTAATTTTTTCTGTTCTGCAGCAGCAGCAACTTCTAATTTTTTCTGCTCTGCAGCAGCAGCAACTTCTAATTTTTTCTGCTCTGCATCAGCTTCTAATTTCTTCTGTTCTGCCTCAAATCTCCTTTCCTCCACTTGCATCTGCAATTTCTTAAGTTCAGCAGCAGTATCAGCTTCTTTTTCTAATCTTTTTTCTTCAGCTAAGGCTTTCCTTTCTTCTGCAGCAGCTTTTTTTTCTTCTATTTGAAGTTTTCTCTCCTCAGCCGCGGCTTTTTTTTCCTCAGCAGCAGCCTTTCTTTCTTCAACAGCAGCAGCAATTTTTTTCTCTTCTGCAGCTAATGCTTTGTCATATTGAGCAACAGCCCATTGTTCTAAGTCTTTTCCAGTCTTATCAAGAGATTTTCCTTGTGCAATGAAATAATCTAATGTAGACATATTGTCTTCTTAAATCAGAAACCTGAAAAAGTAAATAAACTACCGTCTTTCACGTTAATGAGAGACAAGTCTATACCATAGACTTAGTCTTAGTCCAAACTTGTATGGTTTATAATACCCAATGATAACTTGAGTACCTATAGACACAATAACTGTATCTCAAATACTGTGGGAGACAAGCCTTACAAAGGTCTTGTATATCTCAATGTAATCAAAGATCACTTGGGTACCTGTGGAAAAAATATTTCCCTTTACCAATCACTTTGGGAGACAAGCCTTACAAAGGTCTTGTACATTTTGTTTTATAACAATAACAATCATAAAGTACTGATCTGTACTATACTATCAGTGTATACCACTATACGTCATATGTCAACTAAAGACATTACAAAGGACAAACAAGAAAAGACAATATGAACACATTTGCAGAGATCAAATTAAATTAAATAGGAGAAATGAAAAAAAAAATGATCACAGAAACCGTGATGATAACTGCAATAATAAAATGACAAGACAAATAACGCCACAGTGTATAAACATAAGGGTGTAAAAAACTGAAATGAAAGGAAAGATGAGACCTACAATTATACAAACAAATCAAACAAAACTAAGGAACACCAAAATTATTAACAAAAACAACGAAGAAAAGAACACCTCATCACAACTAACAGAAATAGCAGCAAATTGTTGCTAACAAATTTCCAATTAAGAAAATGTGTACCTATCGAATACTAGTACCAGACCAATGTAACTCGGCATACCTTGTACTAGTCACACAGAACATAAATTAATTTAATACATAACAAATAACATGTAAGCATAAATAGCATATAGCATACAATATAATTTATGTCATGAATGGAATGTGTTGCAGGTATGGTGTTGTAAAGCAGGCACAGTTTATTTTAATTCTAATAACTTGCCACTTTATTGAGTAATAGATTTAATTCTAAACTATTACACTGTCAATTTTTTCTCTTTTGAGCATATGAAGATCCCACGATGAACTATGCACTTTATGTTCAACAACACTGTGATTCTTCTGTACGTTGAGAAATGTCAACAATACTGCTCCAGATATTTTCTACACTTGATACCACTGTCCTGTGTAATACTGTCCGTACAGCGAAAAACTGCCAACAAGCGCTGACCTAGATACAGCATCCTATCGGTAATACAGGTCAAGCTGACATCGACTGTATAGCTGTCCTACTGGTGTTGATGTGTTCAAACAAATGTTCTTTCAGCTGTAAACTGTGATTCTCAACACAAAACTGCGTAAGCTGGACCCAGGAATCTGGCTCGCCACTGTAAAGTTTGTTTTCTTCTTTCCACTCTGTAAAGTTGCTTTCACACACACACTGGATGCTCTGTAAGGAAGGGTGGTGTGTTGTTGGGATCAGGCATGCTCCAGTCTACCCAGCTGTAAATGGGTAACTCACCCTAGTCCTGAGTTAGGGAAGGCAAAGGCTCCAGGGGAAGCAGGCCCTAAACTTGGTCACTTCAACCGACGCAGGATGGTGTATGTATGAAGTAGAAGTGTAGAGTGTGATTACCGCGAATGGTGTACTGTTCGTGTGCTGACCAATATAATCACTCATACACTTGTGTCTACAAGGCACCAATGCAGACTGCTGGAATCTTTGTTTACTCAATTTATTCAGACGTACACACTGGGACATACGAGTACATCATGGTATGTTGACATATCAATTTGTAGGTATACATAGCAGATCTGAAGTCATGACACATTCAGAAATAATGGGCAGTACATCAAAAGTTCAATGTCATGATACATTATGGCCACATCCCCCTATCTGACTAAACGCGTCAGTGAAGGCGGATCGATAAATAACTAAAGTTACTTGACGTCCATAGTTTGTAGCATATATTATGAAACCACGAAGGGGGTTTCTAGCAAGATTGAGATCTCCCTGTCACTGTCCGATAATAGGATAAATAATCTGTTCTCTTGGCAGTGATCAAAACAGATGATGACCGAAATCCAACATGGCTGCCTCCCTGAGTTGTCGTTCACTCATTCATAGGAAGGAGAATATAAGCCAGAGTTAATTTATAATGGGTATATAAAGGATTTCATAAATGTTTCCATACAGCTCTACGGTGATCAGGTTAATTCACGTAGCCATAACCGCTGCAGGAAAATCTGTCATCTTCGTCGATACAAAACACGACACTAGCATAGCGAAGCCCAAAAAAGTCAAGCTAGGCCTAACCGACGAGAGATCATCAAAATAGGAGCTGGGATTACCTGGAGTCCGAATCATCTATATACTGACATAAGGAGAGTCTCTAACACAAACTATCGTAGAGACACCATCTCCTTCAGTAGAAAAACCACTTCGTAAGACATCTTTTTCTGACGAAAGGACCAGCTCTAGAAAAACGTACCCCGCCATTTGTAAGCAGTACATCGGAACTCATCACGACTTGTCAAAACAACTCATACTTCCACTAGACCGGAATACAAGAATCTAGTCCCTCCTACCAATCCAAAATATACAATATAGGACTGATTCTACTTGTACTAATAATATGTAATACATATGAATTCAGGCCATAAACACAATAAGCAAATTAATATATTTTCTGGCCCTAAAAAATAAGTACAAACGCAAGCGCAATATCCTTGCGCCGGATCAATATCCAGAACGATTACTCCTATAATCAAAAGTGTGAATCAAACATGGATTATCTCGCTTTTACCATAGACAGAATTTTCATACACAAATGAATGAATGTCTATATTTTTCCCATATTAAATAGCCATATCGATTTTTGTAAAATGTGCGTCAAAATATGCACGCAACAGCTATCTACCGAGGAAAAGAATCTGGGTATACAACGGCCATGTGAGGTAACCACCTGTTAGCATAGGCGGCCACAGTTGTAAAAAGGTGCGTGGCTTCTTAAGATTTTGTAAAGGGGTGCGAGGCTTCTTAAGATGCTGTAAAGGGGTACGAGGCTTCTTAAGATGTTGTAAAGGGGTACGAGACTTCTTAAGATATTGTAAAGGGTACGAGGCTTATTAAGATGTTGTAAAGGGGTACGCGGCTTATTAAGATGATGTACAGGGGTACGAGGCTTCTTAAGATGTTGTAAAGGGTACGAGGCGTATTAAGATGTTGTAAAGAAGTACGAGGCTTATTAAGATGTTGTAAAGGGGTACGAGGCTTACTAAGATGTTGTAAAGGGGTACGAGGCTTATTAAGATGTTGTAAAGAAGGTTAGACGCATTCCCCAAAGAAACATAGAGAGACCTCAACGCAAAGTTAGTTCGACGGTACTCCTTCGAGTCCGATCCACAAATTGTACTTTGTACGAGTACACGCTTAACAATAGAGCCCAACGCATAATTTTTGCGTTAAAATCCTTATTGGCTCCTATGAATGCCAATGGAGCATGGTCAGTTTGTACTGTAAATGAAACTCCATACAAATATTCATGGTGTCTCCTGATTCCATTCACGAGTGCCAAACATTCTCTTTCCACGGTCGAATAGTTCTTTTCTGGTATATTCAGTTTGCGGCTGTCGTAAGCAACTGGAAACAACAGGTTAGGATGTTGGTCATCTGCCTGAAGCAGTGTCGACCCAATTCCCTTTCCGCTGGCGTCCTCGCAAGCTTTTCAAAGCCGATTAAACATTTGCTAGGTCGGGCGGTCAACCCAACTATCTTTAGTCTTATGAGGAGTATAGCGACCGTTGGAATATGTTCTTCGTAGTTATCCGTTGCAATAAGTATGTCGTCCATAAAATTGTCAATGTTTGGACTTTGCAAAGGTTCCAAAAGCTTTCTCATCATTCTGGTGAAGACTCTTGGTGCATTGTTAAAGCCGAAAGGCATAACATTGAAAGTATAATGTCCTTCGCTGGTGCTAAAGGCTAACAGGGGTTTAATATCCTCCTTGACTGGTATTTGGTAATAACCTTTACTCAGGTCAATCTTGGAGAAAGTTTTTGCCTAGCTTAGCTTGGTAAACAGTTCTGAGGCGCTTGGGAGTGGTTCGGGCTGAAATTCTGTTACTGTGTTGAGTAATCGATAGTCGATACACAGCCGAACTTCCTTATTCGGTTTATGTAACAGTACGACGCTCGAGTATAAGGAGATGTGGACTCGCTAATAATCCCAGCTTGAAGTAGTTTGTCTATTTCTCCACGTAACGTATGTGCTTTGGCATACGGAATCGGATAAACTCTGGTTCTTACAGGCGTCTCGTTTGTCAGCTTCATATCAAACTCCACGAGATGTGTACGACCAGGTATGTCCGTTAAGACTGCTGAATACTGTTTCAGTAACGCCTAAGTTTCTGTCTGTGGCGCTTCTGAGAGGGTGTCGCGAATTTAAACATCTTCGAATGATTCCGTTTGTTTGTAGTGGGTATTCCATGCAACTATCGTCATCTTCTGGATCATCTTCGGTTGCTATAGCGACCGCCAAGAGATGTTCCAGGGAAGTCACCGGTCTTTCCAAATATTTCTTTAACAGATTTATGTGGTAGACTTTTTCGTTACCTTTTATAGAGATCTTGTAGTTCGTTCTCGAGATCTTTTTAAGGACGGTAAACGGCCCTTGCCATCCGATGCGTAGTTTGTTGTTTCCGGTAGGAAGTAACAACAAAACTTTCTCTGCTGGTTGCAATTCTTTCTCTTTCGCTGCTTTGTTGTATCTGTTATCGTGCTTCATGTGTGCGCGCTTTTAAGGTTGGTTGTTGCAGGTCCCATCCTAGTTGTAACCGTTCCTTTAGTTCAGATACGTACTTGAATGCTGAGACGACTGTTTCATCAGCCTTCTGGTCTGTCAGTGACCGTAGTAAGGCTTCCAGCGAGCCCTTAATAGGTCTGCGGAATAAAAGTGTAGCTGGTGGTAGCCCTGTAAAAGCCTGGGGACTTCACTATAGACGAATAAGGCTGCAGGTATGAAAAGGTCCCAATCTTTAGGTTTCTCCTGTCCCAGCTTACATAAGATCATGGTGAGGCTTCCGTTGACACGGTCTACTAACCCACTCCGGCCGAATGGTACGGGCTGATGCAGATGTGCTGGTCCCTCAAGATCTTAAAGATCTCCATTAACAGGCTACGGTACTGGGATCCGTTATCGGTCAAAACTTGTTGAAGGAATCCCAACCGTGTAAAAATCTGCACTAGGGCTTCTGCGACATGCTTGGAGTCCGTGCATGTTAGCGGTATAGCTTTGGCCTACATAGTGCATGTGTCGACTAAGGTCAGGATAAACCTGTTCCTTCTTTTAGTCCTTTCAAGGGGTCCTATAATGTCGACTGCAGCCCGTTCAAATGGAGTCCCCACTATTGGCATTTCTCCCATAGGAACTGGGGGTGTCCAATGCTTGGGTGCCACACGTTGGCACTTGGCGCAGGATTTAACATATCTGATGATGTCAGTGTTCATTCCTGGCCATCAATAGAGAGTAGATATTCGCTGTATAGTGGAGTTTTGTCCCATATGTCTGCTAAAGGGAAGAGAGTGCCCCATTTCTAAGATTTGTTCTCTATACTGCGTCGGTACTAGGAGCTGATTATGTCCCTGTTCAGGGTCGCCCGTTCTTCGATCCAGCACTCCATCCTTAGAAAAAATGTCTCCGTTGTGTCAGGGGTCCTTGGCCATGGGCAGTTTCTTAAAGCAGGGCTCCAAGGTAGGGTCCTTTTGTTGCGCCTCTTTCAACCAATAGAAGATGTAGAATCATACACACATCTTGGCAGCAATATAGACAAAGTTGGAGGGAAAGACAGTGATTTCAAAATAAGAATACAAAAAGCAAGAGGAGCTTTCATTGCATTGGGAAATATATGGAGATCAAGAGAAATCGGATCCAACACAAAAATAAGAATTTTTAACTCAAATGTGAAGTCAGTCCTATTGTATGTCTCTGAGACATGGAGAACAACAAAGACAACAACCAAAAAGCTACAGACTTTCATAAATGGGTGCTTGCGTAGAATAGAGGGATTAAAATGGTATGACAAGGTTACCAGCGTGGAACTGATGACAAGAACTAGACAAGTGACAGTGGAACAATAGATGAGAAGAAGACGATGGCGATTGATAGGACACACACTGAGGAAATCTGTTGATAGCATTACAAGGCAGTCCTTGTTCTGGAACCCCCAGGGCAAGAGAGGCAGAGGTAGACCAAGAAGCACATGGAGAAGAGAGCTGGAAACAGAGGTGAAATTGGTTAAGAGAAAGTGGAAAGAACTTGTGATGATGGCACGTCACAGGGGGACTTGGCATGTGTTTGTTGAAGGCCTGTGCTCCTTTGGGAGTGGATTGTTATGAATGAAATTAATGCTAACACTTTTAAACACGTAAGCACTAATTTCTATTACCAAAAATCAGAATGAAAGATCCCCACGAATGCTATTAACACATTTAGCGAATTGGTTCTAGAACTGCGTGCTTAGACTATCCACAAATTCTGAGTAACAACTGATAGCAGGTTTAAGAAAACACAGTTTATATCGAAATCATTATGTTTTCTCTGATCTATAGATGATGTTACTTTTCGCACTATGTGTGAGTGAAGTAACAGAGAATCAGAAACATGAGTTCCCCGATAAACGTTTACGGTCGGCCTTTCTCGAGCGTTCGAGACCGCCATCAAAGACTTATAATCCGTGTAAGGGTTTCTCGAAGATAATTTGCCCCGCTTCTCGACATCAAAGAGCACTCGGGAAAATCTTGGACAACTCCCCTCGTGGACCTCAAAGGGTCTGTGGTTTTTCACGTGCGGTCTGTCAGCATCGTATGATTAGACAGATAAGCTCGCGTGAGAAACACTAGGTAAACAAACATGATTCGCTAACCTGTTTTTGACGGCAGGTCACGAAAGTTTGTAAACTTTTCGTTTGCTCATGTTCAAAGAAAAGAGGCGTGGATTAAAAAGTAAGTAAACATATGCTGTAGATGCCTGGTTTTGCTAGCAAATCATAGAACGCTACGAGGTCACACCTGTCAGATTACTGATGGCTCTTTTTCCATTATACGTCACAAGGGGTAGGAGGCTTATTTAGATGCTGTAAAGGGGTACGAGGCTTCTTAAGATGCTATAAAGCGATGTGATGCTTCTTAAAATGCTATAAAGGGATGTGATGCGTCTGTTACGGATGGGGTTTTCTTGTAGTAATAAAATTTAAGAAGTTGACCATCTAATGAAGATCATCATCAGGGTAGAAACATCGTACTTGTAACGCGAATGAAAATGGGTGAGAACATGACATCAAATCGTTTGAAGAATTCATGTCTTCAGGTGGATGGGTCCACATAATATGCTGACGTTTAATATACATTGAAAATTACAAGCTCATATAACTGGCATGGCATACGGTACATACATATCATCGAGTCCTTCCACAGTCTCGTCTTAACCATACATTTCTGGCCGCTGTACTAGAGGTGAAATCCACCCAAGTAATGTGGGTCAGACAATGTAGACGTAGAATTATATATTGAGTACTTCTTAAGTTATCACGAACCTTCTCGCTTAATTCTGATTCATCATGGCACTAGTAGTGGCGGCCTTCGAAACATAATACATGCCACTGGGAGCTCTTTCTCCACAAATATCTTAGGAGCTTGATAATACGTCTTATCACAAAGACTACAAATCATGAAAGGCTAAGAATCATAACCGTTTGCATAAATTAGTGCAGAACGCATTACGTCATAAACTACCGATGACGTATTAAATATATCGTGTTCAATATAAGTGAAAACCCGTGCAAACACATGAATAACCACAGGTAGACATATTACCGCGTATATTAACTGCTAATAGCCCATGTGTAGTTAACATGCAAAATACATTAATAATCTTCCTTAACAGCTTCTTAAGATGCTATAATGGGGCGCGAAACAGTTAAAAAGTTCAGAAGCATTACTGTGGTGAAGTGGGATGTTATAAATATTTATAGGGGACTTAGTGTACTGACTGAGATCAGCTGTGAAGGTATCTATATCTATTAAGAGTAGTGTATTATAGATAACCTTACTTGCTACCACATATCTATATATCTCAGTCAGAATTATTCTGCAATAGTGTGATGACTACGTTATGTGTCTAGGGTATGTGTAGGATGAAGTGTAAGTCAAAACAACAACAGACAGATAAACAATTTAATTTATTCCACTACTCTTGACAACACTGGGACACTCACATACATATAACACTCTAAAGGATATCTTAAGGAGTCACTGATAACTTTTCAAATAACAATATGTATTCATTGCTGATATGAATGAATATGTGTCCTGATTCAATTACAAAGGAACCAGGAATCACAATCAATTTTCATTACAAGTTATGTACAGAATGGATTAATATGAATATTGTAGTGACATATATTATTAAAAATATCCTATGTGTGTCAGTTGTGTAGTGGTAAAATGAGGTAATACTGGTTTTGTTTTGTTCAAGCTCTGTTGGTATTTGTCATCATGACTTCAATAGTTTGTCTTTTGGGACTAGTATTGGAGATGTTCTCAGTTCCTGATATTAAGACAATTAAATTCCCCTCTGAATGTGATTTTTACAAAGTCATTTCAAGATGAGGGGACATAATGTTGAGCTCAGCTGGCCAAATCAGCTTATCTGGCGTGATGGCGGCAGGAAAAGACTCCTCTGCTCGAATTCTCCTCTGGGCTCTGGAGACACCTCACTGATAGCTAAAAGACCAAGGAGTATGCTGTCCGACTCTGGATTCAGCAAAGCTCTGACCAGGTGCTGCTCAGTACCATCAAGACCACGGTCCCTGAAATCAAGAAGGATGTACCTTCTACTTCATAACTAACTTATATTCTCTTTTACACTGATCACAATACAACACAAACATTGAGTTCAGAGCGTTAGGCCAACTGTCAGCTTCATCTGAAATACTTTATACCAGTATTTACCTCCTTAATGGTTACCACGCCTCTGCACTTCCAGCATTATTTCTGTCTAATCAATCATCCAGGTGTCAGTGTACTATTTGGCCATTCCATGCCGTTTTACTTCCCTCCGACACCCTCTGTTCAGGCTGGAGCATTATAGGCTTTATCTCCTGTTTGCCACTGAACTACACATATATATACAGGCATAAATTAACAATTTACATTCAATTTTCATTAAAAGATACTGAATGGTTCAAGCTTACCACAATTTCATGGAAATAAACACAGATACGTTGATTAGCAATGAATTCTGGCACATTTACTGGCACAAATTCCCATCTGCTTATGTTCCAGGCTTTTATTTTAGCAAAAATGTGAGCTGGCTTCAACGCACTGTCGCTTTATCAAGCTTATTTAAACAAGTGGTTTCGAACTAACGCTCCTAAGTGATTATATCAGCGAGTCTAGCCAATGAGGCCCCGTTTCGACAAGTGTTTGAAAAAATGTTACCTTTCCCCGTCTCCCCTAACAACGAAAGATAGTATTTATAGCCCGACCAATCGTGGTTAGTCTTTCATTTGTTGCGCTCCAATCAATTTGGAGTTTACATGGTAGGCTATTTCTGTAACGTAAGATTTTTTTCAAACACGTTATAAAAAAATTCTATGAGCAGAAATGATTCCATGCTGTCAGGCATCCCCACTATTTTATTTTGGTTATAATTTATTAATTCCTGGACTATTTGCGTAACGTTTTACATATTCTTTGTCAGCAAGCCCTAAGGAACCCAATTATACAAATTTAAAAGAGCTACGTGGCTGCGTTCAAAATATGTATTTTCTACCTCCTGTTTCGAAGATGTGCTGTCTGGGTACTGTTATGTTTTCAACCGTAAACCCATCTATTGTTATCTTTCCTAATAAGCGTTTTTTATGATTTATAAACCTAACTCTGGGATGGGTAATGTATTTTATCACTGTCCGTCTGAAAAAAAAGTTAGTGCATGTAGTCTTACACGCGTGATGGCAGCATTTGTGTATCGCGCGAAGCGTGTTTAGTGTTCGGCTTTCTGCCTCTCCCTTCCCGCTATCCTTTTGTCCATCTGTCTTTCGTTTTGGTAACGCAGTATAATTAATGTTAGGATTAATTTAGGTCATTACGCAGTCTGCCTCTCAATGTTTTTTCCAAGAAATACAGCACACGTTTCATTGAAGAAGGCGGGTAATAATACAGTAAGCTTTACTATCAACGTGAAAGCGTTACAATTTGCAGACGAAGCAGAAAACAAGGGGGATTTCGAGTACATTCCTTGTGACAGCACTGTTATTTTTCCATTGCTCTTCTCTTTATTAATTTTATGTATTTATTAGGCTTTATATTTACTTGATAATTTATATATGTGGATTAGAATATTCCACGACACCTCCCCTCTTAAAACAGACATTATATGTCAGTCCTTTATTCTATATACACATAGAGAAATTTATTATTATTTCTGGGGTTTACGGTGATTCTCATCACACGGATGGCGGCTTAAAAAATCAGCTCCCAAATTGGTTTTTCCAGATATATACTCGATGCTAAAATTATATGGAGCCAGAAGCAAAGACCATCGGAGTAACCTAGAGTTCTCATGCTTAGCCTGTGCTAGAAACGATAAAGGTTTGTGATCTGTTTGCAACTTAAATGCCTTCCCATATAGATAAATATTGAATTTCTTTATTGCCCATATTACTGCAAGACATTCTTTTTTTCGCTAGTTGAGTAGTTGATTTCAGCTTTATTCAACTTTCTGCTAGCATATGCCACTGGGCTTAATTCCCCATCCAATGCATCTGATTTCTGTAGTAGAGTTGCACCTAACCCAATATTACTTGCATCCGTCCTTACTATGAATTCTTGACTTAAGTCAGGTAATTTCAAAATGGGTTTACTTGTGAGCTTTTCCTTCAATTCTTGGTAAGTCATTTCACATTGTGGTGTCCATGTAATGCGATCTGGATGTCCTTTACGTGTCAATTCAGTTAACGGTGCACATATGGAATTAAAGTTTTTGATATACTTCTGGTAGAAACCACATAATGAGACAAAGGATCTCACGTCCTTCTTGGTTTGTGGTCTCGGGGCTTTCTGTAGTTTTCTCTAAATTCTTTGGGTCAGGGGTCATGTTTCCCTGATAAACTGTGTGTCCCAAAAATTCCAATTCTTTACATCCAACGCAACATTTGGTTGGTCGGGCTGTTAAATTTGCCTCCCTAAGTCGATTAAACAGCATGTTCAGAGAGTCAATGTGTTCCTCAAATGTTTCTGTGGCTATCAGGATATCATCCATGAAATTTGTTATACATGGATTATTCAGAGGGTCCAATAATTTTCTCATCATTCTAGAGAAGACACTAGGCGCATTCTTCAATCCAAATGGCAATCTATTAAACTCATAGTGTCCTTCTGAGGTACTAAAAGTTAGGTATGGTCTAACCTCAGGCTTTACTGGAATCTGATAGTATCCTTTACTCAAATCCACTTTTGAGAAATATTTAGCTTTATTTAGTCTGGCAAACAGCTGATTTGTATCCGGCAATGGATCCACCTGTCCTTCTGTAATAGCATTCAGTCTCCTGTAATCTATACAGAGTCTATGTTCTCCAGAGGGCTTCCTTAAGAGTACAACACCGGAACTATACGAAGATTCACTGTGTGAAATAATTCCTTCCTTCAATAGATAGTCTATCTCTTCCTTCAAAGCTTTCTCCTTAGCAAACGGAATCGAATATGGTTTCATACAGACAGGTGTGGGGTCTATCAGTTTCATATCATATTCCAATAGGTTTGTATGCCCTGGTCGGTCTGTTAACACCTCTGCATGATTATTTAGAACCTGTTGCACTATCTCTTTCTGAGTTTTCGTTAAATGTGTACTGATTTTCACCTGTGCTGCTGTCTCACAGGGGTGTAATGGATATTCAAATGATGAAAGTGGTTCCTTTTTTCATCTCCATGGCGATGGACAAGGTCAACAAGTGTGTCTCTTCCTGATGTTCTCTTTCCAAATATTTCTTCAGGAGATTCACATGATAGATTTTTTCTTTCCCCTTCTTATCTATCTTATAATTTGTTCTAGACACCTTCTCTAGAACTGTATATGGACCCTGCCATCCAATCTGTAACTTATTCTGACTCCCGGGCAAAAGAAGCAGTACTTTCTCTCCCACAGCCAAATTTCTGTCCTTCGCCTTCCTGTTATAATAGGCAGCATGTTTCTTCCTGGCTTGTTTCAAATTTTCATTGGCAAGTTTCCAGCCAGTTTTTAACCGAGTGGTCAGCTCATTCACATATTGGTATGAAGATGTAATGTTTTCCTCTGCCTTTTCATCAGTCCACGTTCTTAACATAGCTACATATGGACCTTTAATTGTGTGGACCTATTTGTCCATGCACCGGTATGGTCTCTTCCACTCGAAGCTTTATAGTGATGATTTTTCCTCCCAGAATTATCATTCACAAAACGACCGCTACCAATTTTTCTTTTGGGGCTTTCTCCCCACTAAAAATTCTTGATGAGAGATTTCCTCTCTACATCCTCTTCCTCCAGTTTGTTTAAGTCCGATTGAGGAATTTTCGGCTTATCCTGGGGTAAGACATCTTTTTGCACTCTCCGCATAGTGGCCATTGTAAAACAGTTAAGTGAAGCTTGTCCGTGAAAAGGGGCTTCCCATTCCATTTGGTCCACTTTATCAAATCTATATTTCTTTTTATTATCAGGCCTAATTTTGCCCCGGGGCGTGTCCAGGTCCTGATCCATGTTCCCACTTGTGGGTGTTCCCTCATGTGCTATGCTACACCTTTCTACAAAATTCTCAATGTCCCATCTTGCTTTGGGCCAATAATAATGGTGAGCCACCTTTTGAATGATGGTACCTATCTTCTCATGGTCCCCATCTGGTTTCACATGTAGGCTCCTTATTAATTCTGTCCTGTATCTTTTTGGAAGAACCAGCTGTCCGTGACCATGGGATCTAGTTCCGGCCTTCCTATACATCAACTTGTTTTTCATGTAAAAATCTCCCTTGCCTGGAGTTGTATGACAAGTTTACAATTTTCTGAAACAAGGCTTGAGTGTTTTATCCCCAGCCTGTGCCTTCCTCATCTCTTCTGGAGTGGTATCTAACATAATATCCTCCTCCTGTCTTGAGGTCGACCTGACCTGAAGGGTTGCCATATACACAGGTTTCCTTCTGCAACGGTCAGTGTCATGATTGTCCATCTGACAATTTTTACACCACCTTTTTCCTTGGTTGAAAGATTTTCTTTCATTATATTTCCTTTCATCGAATTGTGGGAATTTATTTTTATTTTCATACCGTGGCCTATCAGATTGGTGCTTACCTTTATTTTGATCCTTAGGATCAAATTTATTAAAGTTCTGTGGTGCCCTAAAGTTATCCACTTGTTTCTTTTTATTACCTGTTACCTCTGCTTGAGCTGCTTGATACCTTTCAGCAACATTTAGCAACTCATCCAGCCTCTCTGCACCTTGTTCCATGAGAAACTTTCTCAGGTCTGGAGCCATGGACTCTCTTAATTGCTCTATAAGGACCATTTCCTTAAGATCTTGGGTTTTCCCCAGAGAAGTCCATTTCTCCAAGTATGTCTCTATTCGTGCAGAGAACTGGTGATAGGTTTCACCTGACAGTAGTTTAGCATTCCTAAATTTTTTTCTATCGAATTCTGCATTCTTTTCATACCTTAACAAAAGAGCCTGCTTTAGCATGTCATAATTTTCCTGATCACCTCTGCTCATTTTTGCAAAAACTTCATAAGCTGCCCCACGAAGTCCCTGAGATAACTTTAAGCTCCACCTTTCTCTCTCTAACCCATATGTGGTAGCTAATAGTTCATATCTATTTATATAGCTCTCAATATCATCGTCTTTCTCAACAAAGTGATCTAAATGAAAGTTCATAGCTGAGGTTGAGGCTCCCTGAGTAACCGTAGCATCAGAGGCAAAGGGACTGGCACCATTTTCAGGAACATGGCCTTGAAACTCAAACTCTTTTAGTCGTAATTCATGTTCCCTTTGTAATCTTTTCTCCTCCTTTTCTGCTTCCCTCTCTGCAGCTAATCTCTTCTCTTCCCTTTCTGCAGCTAATTTCTTCTCTTCCCTTTCTGCAGCTAATTTCTTCTCTTCCCTTTCTGCAGCCTGCCTTCTTTCCTCGGCTTCCAATGCTTTAGCCTCTTTGTCAGCCTCAATCTGCAACCTCTTAGTCTCAGCCTCAGCTTCAAATTGCAACCTCTTAATTTCCCTTTCAGCCTCTAACTTTCTTTCGGCTTCAAACCTTCTTTCTTCGCGTTCAATAAATTTGTCACATTCCGTAGTAACATAGGCAACCATAACTTGCCCATCTAATCCTAACTCTTTTGCAGTCTGTACAGCAGCAGATCGAAACTTGGCCAGGTCCGCCATTGTCTATCAGGTAAATTTCTACAATGTCTAACCAACAATTTAATCTCTAAGTATATCTAATGGACAACACAGGCACCGTGAGCTCAACCTTATTTAATTCCACCCAAGGATACCTTTTAATTCTTATATTCCCTGAAGTGAATTACCCCCCAATATTTTTAATAGGGAAAGATTCAAAATCCCGGACGAGCCCCCAATATATGTGGTGAAGTGGGATGTTATAAATATTTATAGGGGACTTAGTGTACTGACTGAGATCAGCTGTGAAGGTATCTATATCTATTAAGAGTAGTGTATTATAGATAACCTTACTTGCTACCACATATCTATATATCTCAGTCAGAATTATTCTGCAATAGTGTGATGACTACGTTATGTGTCTAGGGTATGTGTAGGATGAAGTGTAAGTCAAAACAACAACAGACAGATAAACAATTTAATTTATTCCACTATACTTGACAACACTGGGACACTCACATACATATAACACTCTAAAGGATATCTTAAGGAGTCACTGATAACTTTTCAAATAACAATATGTATTCATTGCTGATATGAATGAATATGTGTCCTGATTCAATTACAAAGGAACCAGGAATCACAATCAATTTTCATTACAAGTTATGTACAGAATGGATTAATATGAATATTGTAGTGACATATATTATTAAAAATATCCTATGTGTGTCAGTTGTGTGGTGGTAAAATGAGGTAATACTGGTTTTGTTTTGTTCAAGCTCTGTTGGTATTTGTCATCATGACTTCAATAGTTTGTCTTTAGGGACTAGTATTGGAGATGTTCTCAGTTCCTGATATTAAGACAATTAAATTCCCCTCTTAAGGTTATTTTTACAAAGTCATTTCAAGATGAGGGGACATAATGTTGAGCTCAGCTGGCCAAATTAGCTTATCTTGCGTGATGGCGGCAGGAAAAGACTCCTCTGCTCGAATTCTCCTCTGGGCTCTGGAGACACCTCACTGATAGCTAAAAAGACCAAGGAGTATGCTGTCCGACTCTGGATTCAGCAAAGCTCTGACCAGGTGCTGCTCAGTACCATCAAGACCACGGTCCCTGAAATCAAGAAGGATGTACCTTCTACTTCATAACTAACTTATATTCTCTTTTACACTGATCACAATACAACACAAACATTGAGTTCAGAGCGTTAGGCCAACTGTCAGCTTCATCTGAAATACTTTATACCAGTATTTACCTCCTTAATGGTTACCACGCCTCTGCACTTCCAGCATTATTTCTGTCTAATCAATCATCCAGGTGTCAGTGTACTATTTGGCCATTCCATGCCGTTTTACTTCCCTCCGACACCCTCTGTTCAGGCTGGAGCATTATAGGCTTTATCTCCTGTTTGCCACTGAACTACACATATATATACAGGCATAAATTAACAATTTACATTCAATTTTCATTAAAAGATACTGAATGGTTCAAGCTTACCACAATTTCATGGAAATAAACACAGATACGTTGATTAGCAATGAATTCTGGCACATTTACTGGCACAAATTCCCATCTGCTTATGTTCCAGGCTTTTATTTTAGCAAAAATGTGAGCTGGCTTCAACGCACTGTCGCTTTATCAAGCTTATTTAAACAAGTGGTTTCGAACTAACGCTCCTAAGTGATTATATCAGCGAGTCTAGCCAATGAGGCCCCGTTTCGACAAGTGTTTGAAAAAATGTTACCTTTCCCCGTCTCCCCTAACAACGAAAGATAGTATTTATAGCCCGACCAATCGTGGTTAGTCTTTCATTTGTTGCGCTCCAATCAATTTGGAGTTTACATGGTAGGCTATTTCTGTAACGTAAGTTTTTTTCAAACACGTTATAAAAAAATTTTATGAGCAGAAATGATTTCATGCTGTCAGGCATCCCCAATATTTTATTTTGGTTATAATTTATTAATTCCTGGACTATTTGCGTAACGTTTTACATATTCTTTGTCAGCAAACCCTAAGGAACCCAAATATCCAAATTTAAAAGCGCTAAGTGGCTGCGTTCAAAATATGTATTTTCTACCTCCTGTTTCGAAGATGTGCTGTCTGGGTACTGTTATGTTTTCAACCGTAAACCCATCTATTGTTATCTTTCCTAATAAGCGTTTTTTTTATGATTTTAAAACCTAACTCTGGGATGGGTAATGTATTTTATCACTGTCCGTCTGAAAAAAAAGTTAGTGCATGTAGTCTTACACGCGTGATGGCAGCATTTGTGTATCGCGCGAAGCGTGTTTAGTGTTCGGCTTTCTGCCTCTCCCTTCCCGCTATCCTTTTGTCCATCTGTCTTTCGTTTTGGTAACGCAGTATAATTAATGTTAGGATTAATTTAGGTCATTACGCAGGGCCTCTCAATGTTTTTTCCAAGAAATACAGCACACGTTTCATTGAAGAAGGCGGGTAATAATACAGTAAGCTTTACTATCAACGTGAAAGCGTTACAATTTGCAGACGAAGCAGAAAACAAGGGGGATTTCGAGTACATTCCTTGTGACAGCACTGTTATTTTTCCATTGCTCTTCTCTTTATTAATTTTATGTATTTATTAGGCTTTATATTTACTTGATAATTTATATATGTGGATTAGAATATTCCACGACAATTACTATAAATTCTCCCACGTCTAGGAACACAAACGCTCATTACAAAGATTGGGCTTGTCCACGTGTAGAGAATATACAACAACAAAAACCCTAAAGACAATATATATATATATATACAAATCGTATGAACGTACTAATTTATAGAGCGACCATCCAGAACCTGAAACCAGGACTTCTGATCTTAAAGTCTTGGGGAGAGAACAATAAAAAATAACAATAAAAAACAGAAGAGACTGTAGAAAAGTTTATCAGTGTCAAAGGATTGTTTTAACTAGGAAGTCTAAAGAAAAAGAGGAGATTTACACTAATATTTTTTTATGGAAATTACGATGGAATTTAAACGTTTCGATTATTTTTACAAGTTTCTAGAAGGATTAGTGTGACACGTTTGTTAATAAGAATATTTTGTTTTTCTTTTAATCCCAAAGTGCTCTTCCGCATTTTACTAGAACGAGCTTTTCCCTAAATGCCTCGGGAGAATTGAAATAAAGTTTGAAGCATGCAACAAATGAATTCAAATAATTGTTTTTCGGCTCTCTTTGTATGTGATCAAAAGAACACATACATTATACATTATGTGCTTTTTTATGGTCTTTGACAGATCATCAGACGCGGAGAGGGAATAAGCAGGAGTTCAGAAGCATAAAATGCCATTGTCTTAAGGGAATCAGACATCATCAGAAATTTTACCAGGAGAATAGTGCTTCGACCATCTTGTCCGATTTATAGAATGAATTAAAGTATTTTAAAAAAAAATCTCAAATCTTCTCTCACTCTGTTAGTTCCACTCATCTTCATGTATGTTTGGAGTAAAGGTAATTTGCTGCAGCTGTGTGCATATCCTGCGCTGAATGTTGTTTTTCTAAATCTGTCAAGATGACCGCTGTTTTTCTTTATGTAGCCTCACAAGTTCATTGGCCGATGTTCACTGATATGTTCTTAATGTGAATTAAATACAAAGTGATCTCCCTTTGCCAAGATGGCTGCCAGACATTTTTACGTTTACAAAATGTCTACATTTTGTGCAGAGACCAGTCATATACACACCAGTTATATAATGAAACAATACTGGTGTCGTACAAGGAAGTCACGTGAAGCCAAAAGATAGGGAAGCAGACGCAAATAAATGTATGCTGAAGACGGATGCACTGGGCCGTAAGGAACACAACTGTCACAAAACGGTTTGTGCGCTATCGTATCCACTCCGGCAGGATTGCATTACATTCCTGTGCGAGTGATATTTTGTTATTTTCTCTCTCTCTCTCCCTTGCCCTTACGTGGCAACAGAAAACTCATCCGAAGGTCAATGTTTACATAACTTTCACACTTCAATTCACTTTAATTCGCTTGTCCATCCCTGAGGGACTAATTGGGTCACAAAAATGTGACAATCCCTCATTTGATCCCAGGTGAAAGGCTTATGACGGTGGTTGCACAAGATGGGAGTAATAATTTACAATGCTACATAATAGTAAACTTGCATATGAGAGGTGCGGATAAACCACGAAATGTCCAGAAAAGACGACCGAATTGCGCCGAGTCGTAGTCTGATAACGACGGTTGAATTATGTGGGACAGGCAAGTCAGATAATCCCCCAGTCTGGGAGGACATGTTGAAGTGTGAGACACGTAACTTGACCAAGTAATAATTGGATGTTTACAGCCCAATTTTAGAAAAGTAAAGTTTGAAATTTTGCACTAGATGAGTCATGCAAAATATTTAATCATAAATTTAAACGTTCAAATAAGATTGGCTGATACTTTGAAGCGCGAATAACAATTGCCTTGATTGGGCGTTTGTCCCAACAGCCCGGAAAAGCGGGGGGCAGAAAACTTGCAATATAATCTGTGTCACAGATTGCCTCCCCTGCTTTGCAGTAGTTGTTCAACAGTAGCCAAAACTCAAGTAGTATCAAAATTGGGTCGTCAAAGGTGTCTATCTTCGCACAAGATTACTCTTGGCAGAGATGTAGATAGAAGGTTAATGACGCTTCAATCTCAAAGGAGTTTTCAAAAGATAATTCAGAAGTCAAGAACAATGCTGCAAAAAAGGCCCGAGCAGAGCTATTGTTAACTTATATCTGTCCGTCGCCTTTTGTGAAGAATTAAGCAATGTTTATAGCCCGTTCAAGCCCCCAGCTGGTGTAAAGCCAGCGAAAATCCCAGTATAGGTATTTGCTCTATAAATGTAAATATATGTTTAGATATATATGTCAATATATAAATGAGTCTTGCTCATATGTTTGTTTCTATACGTATAATAACTGAATCAACCATGATTGTTTATTTTAACATAACATATAACAAATTTAATAGTCAATTAATTTTAACTTGTTGATAGGATTACAAGGCAGTCCTTGTTCTGGAACCCACAGGGCAAGAGAGGCAGAGGTAGACCAAGAAGCACATGGAGAAGAGAGCTGGAAACAGAGGTGAAAATAATAAGGAGGACGTGGAAAAAACTTGTGATGATGGCACGTGACAGGAGGACTTGGCATGTGTTTGTTGACGGCCTATGCTCCTTTGGTAGTGGAGGGTTATGAATGAAATGAATGAATTTTAACAGGTTAAAATAACTATGAAATGGTGATGGATTTTAGATCAGGGTTAAAGTTGTCTTCCTGGAGACTTAGGTGGAGGATTTATTTCTAAAATATTGTCCTGTTGCTGTTCCATGTAACAAACAACTTAGCTTGTCTAAGTGAGTCATGCAGCTGTGTCGTCTTATATTTTTCTGTGATAGGGGCACTTCTTCCACAAATTGTCCGATTTAGGCATATAGTGTTGATGCTCTTCTTTTAACTCATAGCTTCGTTCCACGAACTTTTTAGACAAAATAGAAAGAACAAATGCCTATGCTAAGTAACATTTGTGGCCTGCCAATTAACAGGCGCATTGTCCTCGTTGTTCACCCACCATTGTTAATCTCTCAGAATAATTAAATTCTTGAGTATACACAGTGTAAACTTAGGAAGATGAATATAAATTAACACTATTCTTCTGGGTATTAAACATGGAAACTATGTGCTTGGACACAGCGCGAACAATTGATTTGTGCCTGAACTAACATTAATAAGTTAACATATAATCTCACAATATGAATATGATACACTTGAGGCACATGTGATGTAATCATCACTCTTTACTGCTTCCAGTCGGAGTTCCTTGGGTTGCTGCTGCTTTAGCGGTTCTGGAGCGAGATTAGCATAAGAACAAACCCAGTGCTTGCTTTTGTAGTGGTTTTCTGATTTTATTACTAATCTTTCCATATCGTTTGAGGTTGTCAGCCTCACACATATATATAAATTATAAATATATATATTATATATAATAGATATATTTTTATATATATAGATATATATATATTATATGATATATATTTTATTTCCACTCTTACGCAAAGAAACAGGGTCCAAATTAACATTTTGTAAACTAGTTCTTACCACTTACCCCCATATCTCCTCGCACAGTATGAGAATGGACGCAAGGCAATTTAGGTTATATGCTTTAGTATTCACCTTGGCCTGAAAAAAATTCCTCTATGACGGCGTTCTGTTCTGCGAAGTCAACTGGGATACAGGGAAATTTTCCTCATTATTGACGGGTTGATCCAATTTCCTTAGAGTTTACAGTCTTAATATTTTAAGTCCTGGTCCCTTAAAATATACATCCTTTTGTAGTTAAATATTGCCGGTTTAACTCTTGTACAGTTCCCAAAGTTGATTCAAATTACACGATCTGTCACTTACTTTAATAATCGGTATTCCCAAAGTACGATGTCCCTCCACTGGATTCTAGGAATTTTCATCATTTGATGCGAAGCGATGCAGTCCTGTGATCTATGGTCTCTGATTTTCGCTAGATTTTATGCTTCAGTTTCCAGTTCAAATTTACAGATTGTGCTTACCGCCGAATTTTCCTATGAAATTTCAATGTATAATTTCCTGGCTCTCAATATAAAGCCAATTACTAAGCTCATTTTGCGGCTATCTGGGTTAAGGGATGTTTTGTAAAATTCATTATTCTCCCTCCGCGTGTTTTAAAGTAATAAATTTTAAAACTTCCACATCCGCGTAACTTCTTCCGGCGATGCCGTAATATTTCGTTCCGTTGCATCTTGTGCAAACACACACATCTGTTGCACTGGTTACCTTTCTAAATGCCATCTGTCAAGTTTGGTCATATCCAGACAGACTTATCCTATAATAATTTGATACAGGGATGGACCGGAAGCTATATATCATTATAGTCTGGGCCCTCGCCTCTTTA